>JANDJT010000060.1:467343-485249 GCA_024331685.1 Stegophilus panzeri
TGAACACTTTACAGTTGGTTGTGTGACTGTACATCATTCCCTTCAAATGCTATTGAGCTTTAAATAATGGTATATTTCGTGTATGAGCCCATTCTGTAGTGGAATACATGGCAATATTTAAATATGATTTAATAGTTTATTTTGTTAAATATCAGAAATCTAAAAGGTGTGCATCATAGCTGATACCTAGATGAACACTTTACAGTTGGTTATATGACTGTAAGTCATTCCCTTCAAACGCTATTGAAGTTAGAAAAGTGTTTAACAATGTGGTATGTAACTTTAGAGACGGTCCCTTAATTTCCGCATATCTGCGAATATCGACCGTCCAACATCAAAGCAACTTTATTCCAGTGAAAAATACATATAATCAATAAATATGTATTTCAGTCAATGAATAAATCGATAAATAGTCTAACCACACAAAGTGCTTAGTAAATAATTTCTTTAAACAATTATTTAACGATTTATTGATAGATTGGTGAAGCTAATATTGATATATTTAATAATTTAGTGATAGAAAAATGAACTGTATTTGACATTTTTCACTCATCACACAATGGGGGATGTCTAAAAAGGACTTCTCTACTGAAAACAAAACTTTACAAACATATTCCATTAAAATACCATTACAGACAACCAGAAACTCTATGTACTGTACATTCCAGCAACTTATCCATACACTGAAACCTGTCAGTTAAGTTAATAAACAATTATAGTGTTTAAATGTAATCGCTATTCATTATGAGTTATTTGACATGTTTCTGAAGTCCTTTTTATTTTTTCAACAATAACTTTGGTGAAGTTTCTGTATAACCTTGTCATTAAGTTTAAAAGACTCATTAAGTTCTACACAACGATAAGCACAAAAACTCATTACAACACTATATATGTCCGGTTTACTCATACTATTTGTAAAGTTTTATTTTATAATGTGTTTTTTTGTTGTTGTTGGTTTTTCAGGATAAAGAGGCCTAATATTAAAACCCTACATACCCCCTGATTGCTAATCAAACCTCCTCCCAATATGTCTTTATTCTCAGATACGGCCATAACTGTGCATTAATCCGGACTTTTATAAAGACTCTTATTAACCAGTTCTACTGAAAAAGTTCAAGAGATCTGTTTACAGTTTGTGTATCAAACACTTCTTTGAATTAAAGTTGTGTATTTGTTAAAATAAGAAGTGAGCGCGACAGTTAAAGTCTCCAGAAGAACCGGGGCTGGTTCTGCAAGATGTATTTTTTTAAGTAGAAACATTTAATTTAATTCTTTTTGAAGGCATCTTTGCGCTACAGAATTTTTTTGCACAGTACTGTATATAACAACAGTACTGTTTTAATAATGTTGTAATATTCTAGCTATAAGAGATATTAAAAACTAAAAAAGTATCAGCAAACTTTTGTTTAATACATATTGTCATATAGTGTCCTGTTTAAATGTATTAATATTATTTACTGCTAATACTAAAAGTATTATCAAACAAATTTAACTCAATATCAGCATATTTTTTTTAATTGCTTTTTGTGTTTATTTTAATATTGTTTAAGATTTTAATTTTTCTATTTTATAACTAGATATATAAGTGTCAGCAGAGAAATTAAACACATTTTCTACATATTTTCATATTTTGTATCCAGTTTAAACGTATTAATATTATCTACCGTGTTTTAGCCTACATCTTATAGCTATGAGATATAAAAAATAAAGTATTATCAGACAAATTAAACTCATTTTATAAGCTACAGTTTCTTTTATGTGTCCTGTTTGACATATTTTATTATTTTTTACTTTTTATACAGATATATAGATATAGATATACAACAATATACAATATAAACACACAAACAAAAGTGGACAAATTCAATTCAACACATTTTCTGTATATTTGTTTATCTTTTTATTTGTCCTTTTTTCATGTATTTGTATTTTTTCTATCTCATATCTATAAGATGTATTAAAAACTAAAGTGTTATCAGACAAATTCATCTCATTTTCTACATAGTTCCATCTTTTATGTGTGCTTTTTTAAATATAATTTATTATTATTTTACTGAGGTATTTTTTCACTTGTTATTTTTTCTCCCTGTAGCTACGCGGATGAAGGCGTCACCGGAAGCAGCTCGGAAAACAAGTTATTTCCCAAATCGCTCCAATGGAATTATCTAGTGCACTTCAAAGGCCGCGAAAGTCGCTTCTTTATGCGTAATATAGTGCTCCTATGTAGTGAGTACCGTGCTGTTTAGGATACAGCCGTCGTGTGTCGTCTCCTGTGAAGGCGGGGCCATATTATGGGCTGTTAGAGGTGAAATGGCGCTCGGCGCGGTATTTTAAACAATCCTATTCGTTTCCGAAGCGAACTGTGGAAAATGTCGCTACGCCGAGTTGGACTTATACGTGTATGAATGAAGCAAAAAGAGCGGCCATATTCCCAGAAATCGGCTGTGATAGAGATTTCGGCAAAGTGTAAGCATTGCGGTGTCCTCCTTTCTCTCTCTCTGTGTGTGTTGTTCAGTGCGAGGCAATATGATATTAGCATGCTAGTGCTAAAGCGGCTAGCGGGTTGAGCTAACAGCTGATGGCTAATCAGAATCACTAGCTGAAGTGGCGGTTATTTATTTTATGGAAATTTCCTGACACAACAAACAATCAGAAGGATAATAATGAAAGTTGTTGTTATATCACACCGAGTCAGTTTGACGTGATTTGATTTGATTATTTTATCGACTGTGTACGTGTAGCTCAGTTCGCTAGCTAGCGAAGATTTCTGATTAGCCGCTGATGCTAACTTGGGGAACTTTGACAGTCTGGCTAATGACAGCAGCGGTGTTTATCAGAATTCGCTTTACCCTGCTTATCAAGTTTTATGTTTATTTGTTAATCCTAATAAGTGTATATTTTTATGTCGGGGAAAAAAATCAGCGTGTAGTTGTTTATATTTAACTCAAGCATTATTAGGTTTGTATTTATTTTTGTTCTCTGTTTACGTTAAAGCTTAATAGCGGGGATAAAGTTATAATATTGTGCTTTAAAAAATAGTTTTAGTCCTAAACAGAGGCAGATATTGATCAGTTATTGTGATATAATTGTTCTGGATTCATGATCATTATTGTTGTTAAGGTTAATGATTGTCTCACACTCGCTTACGGAGCATTTATGGTGTGTAAATATCAGTTTTTTTTATGATTTTAAAATTTCTTCTTCTTTAATTCCATTCCTGTTTATTTCCCAACAACTAGGAGGATAAATATATAAACGTGTAGCCTATATATATATATATATATATATATATATAAAGTACTTTAAGTCTGTAGACTGAAACGCATGAGTAGTGCACAAGTTCCTGTTTTGTTCAGAAGCGTATTTTTATATAAATGAATTTTCTAATCTCCCGCTATTAGAATATTTCTGATTGATTTCTTTTTTCGTTGAGATGAGGGTTATTTTGGGATGGAAGCCTCCCAGTGTGTGCTCTGTGCTGGTGTTTCTCTGCTTCATTCCTGCACATGATGTGATGACGAGGTGAAAATGGCGGATCTTTCGAAATCCAACCCCGGGCCTGAAATAGAAAGTAGAAGCGCAGCGCCCGACTCTGTTTTGGGGATTGTTTACTGCTCTTTACAGTTTATTTACCAACATTTACACGGATATTTTCCTCACTCGAACACTGTAGATCCTCAGAATGAAGAAGTGTATATAAAGTGTGTTATATTCCCTGGATGAAGGCGTGAAGTGAAGTCGGGTTTGCGCTCCGAGGCCTGAAAGTGCGACGCTGCGGGTTTGCGTTATTTACTCACTTTATCTTCTGATTTATAATCACATTTTAATACAATAACAAACACTAAACACTTCTACATGCTTGGATTTTTTTTGTGCGTGTGTGTTTAGTCTTTATTTATCCTGAACTTCATCTCATTTTAGCTATTCTGCTCCTTTTTATTCCTTTATTACATTTCTAACCGCTTTCTATTGTAGCACGTTATAATATTAATGTTAATTTAATAAAACAATGCACATTATAATCACTAATCACTTGGCTGTCCACCCCTAGTGTCATATCTTTTTACTTTTACTTTTAATAAATGTTCCTCTAAAGAGGTTGATTTTAAAAGAATAAAACAGCTTCTTATATATTTCTGTTATTTAACATCTTAATACCTAAAAGCTGTTTAATGTGTGACTTAAACTGTGTAGTGGAGTTTAAAAATGATTAAAATGGTTAAAAAACAATATAGGTGTTGAAATATCACATAATCCAATGTGTGTGATTAGAGATTAAAAGTAACCCTGAATCGCTGGATCATTCTCAAAAATGGTTCTTCACAGCAATGCCATAAGGAACCATGTTCTCACCCT
Source organism: Stegophilus panzeri (assembly GCA_024331685.1). NCBI lineage: Eukaryota > Metazoa > Chordata > Actinopteri > Siluriformes > Trichomycteridae > Stegophilus > Stegophilus panzeri. The sequence goes on from JANDJT010000060.1 coordinate 471,700, forward strand.
TTAGTTAATGCTTTAAGGAAGAAAAAAAAAAGGAAAGTTCATAAAAACCTTTTCTAGTCCCACAAACAACCCTATAGGGTTCACTTTAACCTGTTAAAGGATTATGGCTTATGAAGAACCAAATCACTGCTCTGAAGAACATGTAATAAAGCATAAAGGACTTCTTTAATCTCCACAGAAACGCATAACTCAACTCAAGAACCCTATACAATGAAAAATGGTTTGTGACACGAAGAGGGTTCTTTGCAGAACCTATGGTGCTGTAAAGAACCATTGAAGAACCTTTTTTTTAAAAAACTGACTGACACGAGCGTATACAGTGGGTTTGGTGGTTATTTATGATGACATCATCACCTTAAACATCTCGGGCGATTCAGCGTCTCGGGTGTATTGATCACACTGCTTCAATACAATTCTGTCCAGCGCTGTAACGTCGTTAGTCTTTAACGTTGTGTCTGACGGGTGAATGTCATGAGATATACGCTTCCTTACGTATGGCGTACACTTGTCTGTGTTTCAGTGACGGAGTGTGTGAAAGCATGGACGTGGTGTCTCCTGACCTGAACAGCATCCTCCCGGATGAGATCATGGACACCGAGGCCATGGCCATGGAGGAGGACCCGCCTGCCGAGACCCCAGCTCAGTCGTCCCACTCGGCCCCCGAGCCGGCTCAGGTTCCTATGGAAACAGAGGTGCCTGAAATCGTCAGCTTGTGTCCCGCTACCACGCCAATGCAGAAGACGGAAGCTCTGACCACCTTGACCGCGACAGACTCCACGCTGTGCAGCGTCAGTGCCGGGACTCAGCTCGTCGTCACCTCTTCTTCCTCTGCCGGCCCCAAGATGGCCACCGGTACCTCCGCTGTGACCACCACGCAGCCCAGCAGTCCTGTAGTGGGTCAGAGCATCGCCAAACTCTCGTCCCCGTTCACACCGACCAGCCCGGCCAACCACCAGCTCATCATCAACAAAGTGGCTGCAGACGGCAAGTCTCCTGGTACCGCACTGCTCAAACAGGAAGGGCAGAAACTCCTGGTCACGGGTCTGAGCAAAATGGGGCAGCCGATTGTCCTGGCGCTGCCGAACACGTGGAGCAAACCGGCCACGTCTCAGGGCACGGGCGTCGACATGAAGCCTCAGCCCACACAGTTCAAAGTGGTATCAGCGGGGACCAAGCCTGTGATTGGAGTACAAGCTGTGAGCTCAGCCAATCAGCTGCTGGGATCCTCCTCCCCTCTACAGGCCCAGCAACTCAAAACTGTACAGGTGTGTGTGTAAAATACTCAGTAACTAGCTATGTTTCCATCCAAGTAATGTGGGGGTGGGGGGGTGGGGGTAATTGGTGCATTGAAACATTTATCGACGTTTAACGTTAAGCTGATTGAAACGCAAATTATCAATAAAATTTGTTGACAATCTTTTTTCGTTTAACTTTAGCACATAAATTGTCTACTAAAAATGTTGCGAAAAAATAGTTTGAAAACGCAAAAAAAAAAGTGTCATGTGACAATATATCCACCTGTTGTGGGAAGAATAGTGGTGTGTGTGTGTGTGTGTGTGCGCGCCATGCAGCGCACCATAAACCTGTGTACAAGATATGCCAAGGAACTGCACAGTGCAGAGTCGATGGCCTCTGCTACATCCGGCAGCCTGATATAACGCCACATTCATTTTTCTTTAAACCGTCCATACAGGATTTCGTGATTGTCGCGACCAAAAATGCTCGATTTCCTCAAAAATGCTGCGGCTTTTTTCACAATTTGTGATGCAACTTGCGCATTTTTTTTTTTTACAGAAAACTGCTTGAATTAGCATGCAGAATTATTTCGTGTGATTGCGATTTCGCCCTTTCACAGTGATGTTTGTTGATAAATGAGACCTTTCAGCTGTACTCGTGTTCAACGCACGTGAATCAAAGAGGCTGAATATGTGTTGTGATGTCACATGACGCGTCTCGGCCAAAATATGCAGAAAATCGGCAGTAATTTAAAAAAAAAAAATTATAAGTAGAGATCGACAGATATATATATTTTTTTTATTACAGATATGGATTATTTACATGTTTATGTTGCCAATAACCGATATGCAGAAGCGATATTTATTTATTTATTTATTTATAGTTTTACTTTCGTTTTTGACACAATGATAAACAAATCGTCTTTTTAAAAAATATATATAAATAAAAGCTTCGATGAGGTAAACAAACAGATAAAACAAATAACGCACATAAAAATAATTCTAACAAATAAACCAAAAACAGATCTAGCGTTGCAATGGTGACCCTGCGTACAACTCTCAAAACGGCCACAAGATGGCGCCATTTATCGGAGGATCCGCTATTACAAAACCAACATCCCACTAAGTAAAAACGCATAAACGTTGGGGAAAGATATCTGTAAAACCGATTATCGGTCGATCTCTAAAGATTTGAGGACATAAAGGTAGACGATTTGCTATATACACAAAATAATGTGTGGAAATGGTTTCAATGCAAAAAGTGGATGGAAACTTGGCTGCTGTTATCACCAGCTTCTTCGTAAAATGACTTTTCAAAATGGCTCCTTTTTTTAAGCAAAATGACTCTTGTATTGCTTGATGTAGTAAAGTACTGAGTGATTGCGTCGTGTGATGAAGCGGAGTTACTGTCACCACCCAGAAGTTTTCCTACAACAGCACATCCCCAAGTGTTTTATTCCTCTTATACCACAGCAGGTTACCAACAACAATTTTGTTTTTATTTTAGAATGATGCATCATACTTTTTATCTCATTATAGTTGTGGAATATCTGTGAAATAAGTTAATTCCTGATATCACTCACAGCTATAAATCCCTCTGTGTCCATATTATTTCACGTTAAAAGTATTAAATGTGTTTTGATGTTTTATTATGTCTCATTTCCCCCCTGCTTTTGACAGATTACGAAAAAGGCGCCGGTCTCCACAGCAGGGCCCATGATCACCAAGCTGATCATCACCAAAGCCCTGAACAACAAGGGCCTGACGAGCCAAGCCACAGTCAATCCTATGGTCACAGGTGAGGTACCTGATTCACCTGAAGCTTGAGCACAAACCTTTACAGACTGCAGTGATGATCCAGGAAGTAATGAGTAATTCATCTGTTTTGGAAAATGAACAAGAACGGTTTAAAACACTAAGTCGGGTAATAATGTCGTTCTCCACAAAGGGATTTGGAAACACACAGTGATTGATTCACTTCCCGCAGCTGAGTCGATTCAGAGTCGACTCACTTTCTCACTGCTAGAGTTCACTCTGAAGCGGACCGAGACCACTTCGCTCAAACGCTCTCGGACCCGAGCGTGATCACTGTGTTCTTTCAATGAGGTGTTCCTGTACTTTTTCCCTTTTCCACAGGACGGGTTCTGACCCAGAGTACACCAGTGACCCCTCCACGGACCATCACCATCGGCGAGACCATCAGCACGACGCCACAGAGTCTCTCCTCCAGCAGCAGCAGCAAAATGGCCATTTCTCCTCTTAAATCTCCCAGCAAGGTTCGTCTCTCCACGGACATTATCACCGTCTTTAAAGTAGAACTCCACCCTGAAGCACAGTAAATAGATTTATAGTGAAATATCTGGGATGTGTTTAGTCGCTCAGGTGCTAATTTGTCGGTTGGCGATGCGTTTTTGTTCTTCATGTGAGAAGTTAGTGGGTGTGTGTCGCAACATTCGCAGCACAAACGTAAGAGGCTCGGCTAGTCAGCACTGTATGAGATGACGAGCGTGATGGTATTGACGGCGTTATTAGCATGAAAGTTGAAGCTTTGGAAGCTGATAGGTTTGAGCAGATTATACAGATGAGATTTTATTAATCTTCCTGTAATAAAATTCTTTAATTTCCTCCTCAAACTCTGCTGCTGTGTTTGCTCTGTTTTGTTCTCTCTGTAAACCTCGTGGTGTAGGTCACCGTGGCCGCTCAGCCTCCTAACTCTCCGCAGAAACCCGTGGCTGTGCCTCTGAACGTGGCTCTGGGTCAGCAGATCCTCACCGTGCAGCAGACACCTTGTACTTCACCAGCTAAAGCAGGAAGCAGTCAGTCCACTGCCCAGGTATCTCTCTCTCTCACTCACACACACACACCTCACATAAACCTGTCCTCAGCAGTAAAATACTGTTTAATGTTTCTCTGATAAACTGTAAAATTAAATTAATATTTTGTGTAGTTTCTTGGTGTGTCCTGTCTTGTTTTGCCCATTTCAATCACACAGGAACTTCAATAATGAGCGTGTTCCTATTTTAGTATAAACAGTCAGCTCAGGTTTCTGTAATTTGCTGCACCGTGTTTATCATCAACGTTAATTAGCTTTATTCTTTAACCAGGCGAATTTTTACGTTGTGTCTGAGCTGCTCCTGATGTGAGTTACCTGGTCCAAGGTCCAAGGTATCTTTCAGTGTTGGAGTAAATGTTAATGCAGAAAGGATATTTGTTCTGGTCTCCCATCTACCTGTACAGGTGTTTACCTTGCTGTAGTTTATTAAACCCAGAAACAGACATATCTGCACAAACACAATCCATTATATCTTATTTATCCTGTAGCATGACTGAAGTGACGTGCAGGGCTTAAACAATTAGTTTGGATGGAGGTGTCTTGAATATGGTATTAAAAAGTATTAAATTTGAAGTTCTGATACCTGCAGATACGCTGATCAGCATCTTCCTCCTCGTCATATCCATAATCCCTTTCTCTGGAAATTCCAGATCTCATACGCTCGTAAAGTATATTTCAGACGTTTGAATGTTTTTGTGCAAAACCTGACAAGAATGGTGTGTCTGGTATCTGTATTTTCCTCGCTCCACACACAGACAGTGAAACCGGTGCAAGCTGTGACAGTGGGCGGAGTCAACACATCTCAGTTTAAGACCATCATCCCCTTGGCCACACCTCCCAACGTTCAGCAGATCCAGGTACCCGGCAGCCGCTTCCATTATGTGCGCCTGGTCACGGCCACCACCGGGAACGCGGTCCAGACGGTCAACACCAGCACGACCACCAACCCCACCACCATCCAGCCTGGTATGAACGCGCGCACACACACAGTTGGACAAAGTGGTACGCAGACGATTCTTATTTAAAATAATGCTTGACGTTGGTTTATTATTTTATTATCAAGCAAAGCCCATGGTGATGAACACGGCTGCAGTGAGGATGTCCGTTCCCATCGTTCCAGCTCAGACTGTCAAGCAGGTAACATCGCTATTCTCACAATTCTGGTTATATCACGAGCACAAGCAGTAGAAGAGATTCGTTTGGCTTCGTGTGTCTCAGAAAAAGCTCATGTTAGCCCTCATCCTTCCTGTTTTGTACGGCAGAGCAGGCCGGTGTGTGGGAACTGGGCAAGACTAGGGAGATAGTCAGGGGAAAAGCCAAAACAGAGTGGAACCTCATGTTTTCACAAGTACTCATTGTGTGTGTGTGTGTGTGTGTGTGGTGCTCCATTTCCTTCTCAGGTGGTGCCGAAGCCGATGACCTCAGCAGCTCAGGTGATGGGCAGCAGCCAGACGCAGCAGAGGCTCATCATGCCGGCCGCTCCTCTCCCTCAGATCCAGCCCAACCTAACCAACCTGCCCCCGGGCACCGTGCTCGCTCCGGCTCCGGGCTCGGGGAACATGGGCTACGCCGTGCTGCCAGCCCAGTACGTCACGCAGGTGTGTGTCAGTGTCTATAAGGTGCACTTGGGTCATACAGGTGAGGAGACTGACCCGTGGCTCGTGTAGTCTCACTGACTAACTTGTGTTGTAGCTCCAGCAGTCGACGTTTGTGACTTTGGCGAGCAGCTCAGGTTTCTCCACCCCCAGCTCCATCCAGAGCCAGGCCAGACTTCCTCTGAATGGGTAACACACACACACACACACACACACACACACAAAAAGAGTCAACAACTGAGTTAGAGATACAGATTTGTAAAGTAAACTATTACTTCACAACATAAGCTTTAAAGAATAATAAGATTGCATTATTCATTTAATTTTTTAAAAATGTTTTCCGGATATATATTTTATGTAATGAGCACACTGTGTGCACTATATATAGAGTTACGGTTTTTAATATTAAAGCCACGCCTAAGAACATGAGAGAGTGAAGGAGTGAATAAAAATACAATGAATGAGGAGGACTGTTTAATAAATTGTCATCTGTTTTCTCCCAGATCCTAACTTTGATGACTGGGCTGAATTTATCCTTATTTTTTGGATCTTGGGGCTTGGTTTTTTTTTTTTTTCTCCCCTTTATGAACAGAATTTCTTAACTGCATGAGTGTAAATTACTGTAACATATTTTGGATCTGTTGTAGTAATCATGCAGAGGTTTGCTTTCATTCTGGTATCTAAAATAGATTATATAGAATACCACATTTTCTCTCTCTCTCTCTGTCTGTCTGTCTGTCTCTCGCAACAAGTTCACAATAATGGGGAAAAAGAATTGGTTCTAATAAGGTTTTTGGTGTTTTGCAGTTTATCTCCATCAGAGACGACGTCCAGACCGCGAAAGCCCTGCAACTGCACCAAGTCCCAGTGCCTCAAACTGTACGTGTGCTCCTGCACTCCTCCTCCCCAGCACTGCTCTCTCACTCTTTCTGAAATATCAGTTCATACACTTTACTAATAAAATGTCATCTTTCAGATATTGTGACTGCTTTGCAAACGGAGAATTTTGTAACAACTGCAACTGTGTAAACTGCTTCAACAACCTGGACCATGAGGGCGATCGCCTTAAAGCCATTAAGGTATTGAGGATTATTTCTGTCCTTCATGCTCGTGATTGTTCTCCTGATTTAGTGTACGGTGTGTGTTTAAGAGCGGAGTGAACGTTAGGGAAAGGTACGAGACACCAGGCCTCCACGACTGGAGTTGAGAATCACCAGAAATACATACATCCTCATAAAGAACCGCTAACACCATTTGATGTGACGGTTTCAGGCGTGTTTGGACAGAAACCCGGTGGCCTTCAAGCCCAAGATCGGTAAAGGGAAGGAAGGAGAATCGGAGAGGAGACACAGTAAAGGCTGTAACTGTAAAAAGTCGGGGTGTTTAAAAAACTACTGCGAGTGCTATGAGGTGAGTTCACTGTCTAACAGGTACAGTTTGTTTTTTTTATTATTATTATTATTTATTTATTTATTTATTTATTTATTTATTTTAAATAAAGCATTGAAATGAACGTAAACTGTTCAGGATTCTGTTAATTAAATGGTAAATGGATGTCACTGTAAACCTTTCAGATTTCCTCAGTAGTTTTATAATTATTCAAAATGATAAGGATTTTTAAAAATGTATTTCTCCTTTTCCATGTTAAATAAATAAATAATTTTAACACAGCACTACGCTTATGCTATAAAACCTATATAAGGAATAATTGACTCCGGTCCGTTAAATGATTTGAAGAATAATGCACCCAAGATGCTACTTTTTCTAATAATTAAACGTCCCCTCGTCAGTTATTCACTACTTCTTTCTGGAAAATCATAGTTTTCTGTCATGTTTGTTGTTAGCAGTGCGTGCGTGCGTGCGTGCGTGCGTGCGTGCTGCGGTGGACAGCAGGATAACTTTTCCTTTATTTCAGTTCACTCGGCGAAGTGATATGGAACTGTAATGAGGTCAAGACCTGAAACTGGAACTAGTTTAGCTGAGGATTTCCTGAAATAATTACACACCTCAGAACGCCTGTCAGCCAATCAGAATCGAGAATTCAACAGCGCTGTGGAATAAAACAAACTTATTCAGAGAACACTTCATTTTTACTACTTTACAAGCACTCTGAGCTAACGCATACATAATATGCTAAATACTAAAATAAGCATATAGAATACACTGTATAGAAATGGATTGAAATTAACAGTTTAAAAAATGGGAAGTTATGAAATAAAAGTAAAATGAAACTAACACAGCAGTGGGGGTTTTCTTCAAACTGTAGCAATGAATTGTGATGTGATATTTTTTGTCGTGTGTGTGTGTGTGTGTGTGTGTGTGTGTGTGTGTGTGTGTTCCCAGGCGAAGATCATGTGCTCGTCGATCTGTAAGTGTGTGGGCTGTAAGAACTTTGAGGAGAGTCCTGAGAGGAAGACTCTGATGCACTTGGCGGATGCGGCGGAGGTGCGAGTGCAGCAGCAGACTGCAGCTAAAACCAAACTGTCCTCTCAGATCTCAGACCTGCTGACCAGAACCGCCCCGGCCATCAGCAGCAGCGGGGGGAAGTACGACGCGCCGCTAAAATTACTGTAGTTAATTACCATAATCTCTTTCTGTATCTCTCTCACTCTAACTGTCTCTCTGTTTGACTCTGTCTAACTCTCTGATTTTTTTCTCTCTCTCTCTCGCCCAGGTTGCCGTACACGTTCGTAACGAAGGAGGTTGCCGAGGCGACGTGTGACTGTCTCCTGGAGCAGGCGAGGAAGGCGGAGCGTTGTAACCAGCCTCAGGCGATGGCAGAGAGACTGATCCTGGAGGAGTTCGGTCACTGTCTGCGCAGAATCATCAGCTCTGCTGCTAAAGCCAAGACGGACTGCTCCATCAACTGCTAGAACCTCACGCTGTGGTTCTGGGATAGGCTCTAGTGGGGAACTGATCTTGGATCAGACTTCCTGTAACACACTCTGTCCTGTCAGCGGGATTCCCGTGACGGAGCTCGTGCTTTTATACAGAGTGAGACTGATATTAGCTGATCGTACACGAGCGTGCGCATGTGTGTGGGGGGGCGGAGCTACAGTGGACACAGAGAGACAGACTTTATAAGATGAGAACTGCAATGACTGCCAGCTTCATCGGCATCGCTCTGGTGTGTGTGTGTATGTGTATGTGTGTGTGTGTGTGTGTGTGCGCGCGCTTGTACAGGTCACTTGTGTAGAGGGGAATTGATTTTAGAGTTTTAATGCTTGTTAGTCTTCTCATTTTAAACCCACTATCATGTGGTTTGTTTCCCCCCCCCCCTGTGTGTTTTCCCCAACAAGGCTTTCCTTCTGTGCCGTTGTTTTGCCATCTCCTCTTGCTGTTTATTTACCGCTAATAACCTCAGCTCAATAATCATGACTTGTATACAGTACGTAGCCTTTACTGTAGCCTCTTCATAATGCATCAGTATTTATTTACTAATTCCAGAAATTCCCGAGAGAGGACGTGGAGTCGGATTCTCACGCTCGAGTCCGGTTTATACGACCGGGTTCCTGCTGAAGTGAAGGAAGGTTAAAGCATTATTACTAAACCCTGTACATCTCTTTCACCTGTCTGGTTTCTTCTCTTCTTTACGGTGTTTTCCACTCTGCCCTCTCTCCACACCGAGCCCTCGACTTGTCCTGTTCATTTTGTTTTTATTTTCCCTGTTTGTGATTTTATCACGTTAAACAATCACGAGAAACAGCTTACAATCGGCAGCCTAAAAATATACACAGGAACACGCACATTTCCACTATTACAGGTTTCAGGTGAGTAGAAGAGAGTGTAGTAGTAATATCATTATTATTATTATTATTATTATTATTATTATTATTATTATTATTATTATTATTATTATTAACAGTAGCTGTGCAGTCGGAAACTGCCGTGATCATGAATACTGCAGAATCACTTCTCAGCTGAGTTATGTTCAGGAAATAAAACAGTATAACATTTAGTATAAAGGTGTAAAATCACCTGATTTGTACACACTTCCTCTACTGATCTGCTGCTCAGAGTGTCTGAAGGTGTTGAGAGAGAGAGAGAGAAAAAGAAAAAAACCCACACAAACGGAGTATTTAATCACGTTCTAATGATCATTCATTTGTACAATGTTTAGATTTGACGATTTAATCCTTTAGCTCAAAATAATTTTTCCCCTCTTTCAGAAACCAGAAGTGCCATATTCCTGGCCGTAAAGTTAACAGCATCCTTAACAAGTACAGTACAATAAATACAGTACGCCACGGAGGTCTTGGGGACCCTTTTAAAAATGTTTTTTAGTACAACTTGTTAGAGATGTTTATTTTATGACTTATTTTATGTTTTTTATGATATAAAAACATTTTATATTTCCAAACCTTACTTTTCCAACAAAAGATGTTTGTGATTAAAGAAAGCAACGCATTACGTAACAGAGCACTTTTCAGATAAAATTAATGAAAGCTGCTGATTTTACTGCGGAGAATCCATACTGTACGTTTAACTGTCCCACGCTGAACACAGACCCGGTTAGGGCACGCTGGGGGCCTGAAGACTCAACCAGTGATAAACACACACACACACACACACACTCTCAAAAGTTTAGAGACACTCATTCTTTATTTTTCTTTTTTCCCCACATTTTTTTTTTTTAATAATAAAGGCATCAACACTCTGGAGTAACAAGTGGAACTACGGGCATTATGTTGTGATAAAAAAAATCTAATAATAAAATAATCTAATATTTTATCATCTTTAAAGTAGACACACTTTTTGCCTAGAATTTACAGAAATGTTTTCTCGGCGTTTTCTCCCACGATTTCTTGAGGAATTTCCCTGAGTTGATTTTAAACGGTATTAAAGCAGTTCACACCGACGCTGCACACTTATCTCCTGCTTTTCAGAATATTTCTCTCGGAGTCGTCCGTTTAAAAAAAAAAAAAATGTTTTGTAAATAAAATTTATTTCCTAATGAAAGAAACGAATACATCGGCATGATTATATTTTTGTCTACGACACCGATTGCACACGTTTAATCTCACACCTTCAGATCAAAAGCTTTTTAACATCATGAGAAACGTTTCAGTCGAGTGTCCACAAACTTTTGAGCGGTGGTGTATGTGTGTATGTATGTACAGAACACCACAAGAACCAGCACCTTCAGCATAGACCAAAAACTACACTGTTTTCAGACGTGTGTATTAAATCATCTCTTCCATAACTCCGTTACAAAAAAATAGAGACCAAAGACACACCCAGTAGAAACGGCAGTCACGTCCCTGCTACTGGGGAATATTCACAAGGTGTTGTGTACCGCAGATATCATCAGGTAATACACACGAACACAGCCAGGTGAGCATCAACAAATCCAAACTGAAGACACTGCTTTCATCGCAGCAAAACACTGCAACACAAAAAGGCTGATGGAGCTTCTCAAGTATAGGAGCACACCACCACCACCACCACATCAGGGTAAGCAGCACAATTCAGGATCTCCCCCAGGACACAGTTCATGAGTCTGAATGGTGGTAGGTGTATTGCAATGCCCCAAAGCCATTACTGTATGCTGGAGGAAACGATCTGGGGTAGCAAAGGCAGACATTTCGGATGCCCGTGAGGTAAGGGGTACCTGCTAATAACCTTTTAAAAAGGTCCAGCTTGCTAGTAAACCTGGCTGCACTAACACAGTCTACACAATCTTCCGTTCTAGGAATAGGGACCTCTGACTCAGGATGAGGTGCGAGCATGGTGCTTCTTCATATACGAGTTTTAAGTCTACAATCAGGAGTACTGATTATATATAAAGTGTGGCCAAGTTTCTGTTTAACTTCCTAAAATCCCACAAATCTAGTCTGGAGTGAAGATCCTGCAACGGACAACAAAACTAAAACTGAACGGGGGACTGATTTACAGTCATCCTGAGACCAAACAAACTAAAACCAAGAGAGTCCTGAACAGCAAACAACAAAAGGTGAACCTTCTCACGCCAGTGCTTCTCAGTTTCCATACAACACGAGCGCAGCATGTTAAAATATCTGATGGAAACGCTCAAGGGAACCTTGTGTCTCTGAGTCACAGGCACTAGAGACCTGATGGTTAATTTGCAACTCTTGGACCACCTGAGAAAACAGCAGTGACATGAACTTAGAGCCAAGTCCTGCTTGGAGAGCAGGGTCAATCATGAGCAAAGTTTAAAACCTGGTTTCTGAGGGAACAAGGAACCACCACCTGGAATGCTTCCAGTCAACCATCTGTGAAGGAGATCCAAGATTTCCTCATCAAAACATCACTCAACAAAAAGCAATCAGATGATTCACCAACTCGGACTTCTCCACTACAGACTGAAAACCGTGTGCTACAGAGGGATCTGCTTCCTCAGCACACACTTACTGCTTATTAACTTCCTCTTACTTCATTCTGATAAGACAGAAGAACTTGTATTAGGACCACGTTTAGCTAGAAGTAATCTTTCTGATCTCACAGTAACTCTGGATGGACTTTCTGTTTCATCAAAACATTTGTTTACTCAAGCTTTTTGTGAATAGTTTTTTTCTTAGGTAACGGAGCAGATCTAGAGGCTCACAGGTATAGGGTGTTGTGGTGAACTGGGATGTTTGGATGCTGTCGCTCTGGGGTCATATTTGGGTGGAACATTAAGACCAAACTTACAGACTTTGTCCAACAAAGTTTCCTCATGATGCAGTAAAAAGACTCAAATCCACCACATCACCCAACTTTTTGTGCGGGCGTTTGTGTAACACAGGCAGGGAACACAGAGAGATACGGAGCAGAACACCAGTACTGTTTATCCCAGGATCAGACACAACTTGAGGTTAAAAAATTAAAATAAGAGTTTATTACCAGCGATATTATTTCCCCGAATGAAGGAAACACCACTGACTGGCTGAGCTGAAAAACAGTCACCTTTACAAGACCCTCAGTTTCCAAATCCACATGGCCAGGTCAATGCTCGAATTAAAGAAGCTTCAGAAAAGGGTAGCACTCTTTCTAAAATAAAGGGAAAAAATAAAGGTTTAATGAGCCATCAGTGTGTGGAGAACGGTGGCCTTAACAACCTCCTACTCTAAACACGGTTCCAGAGTGAGAGCTCAGCATGCTTCCTGTGCTTTCCCTGACCTTTTACACTGCAGCAATACACCACAAACCTTTAGACCATCTCCATACTCCATAAACACAGGAACTAAACCAACATGGACACTAAGGTAAGAAGCAGGTTAGTTTACCGGTGTGGTCTGGACTGGAGACATCAGAGACTGCTGCAGAAGAAAGAGCAGAACTTCAGTGGAAGAGGAGTCAGGTCGAGCTTCTTCCCCTCAGCTTCCATCTCCTTCTCCCAGGCTGGTACTCTTAATTACAGCTTAATTTCCAACTCCAGGTCCTTCAGAGTGTCCTGCATCTACATCAGCCCCCCAATAACCTTCCAGCTGTGTAACAGCATCTGCAACACCATGATGCTCCTGCTCCTGCTCCTGCTCCTCCTCCTCCTCCTCCTCCTCCTCCTGCTCCTGCTCCTCCTCCTCCTGCTCCTGCTCCTCCTCCTCCTCCTGCTCCTCCTCCTGCTCCTCCTCCTGCTCCTCCTCCTGCTCCTGCTCCACTAGTACAGGGATCTCTAATCTTATCCACACAGACCCAGGTGTGGCTGCAGGCTTTTATTCCAACCAAACACGAGCCACACCTGATTCCTTAATTCACCTTAATCTCCAATCAACTACCAGGTGTGCCTCTTTTTGCCCTGGAATGAAAGTCTGCAGCGACACCTGGGTCTGTGTGGATAAGATTAGAGACTCCTGATGTGGTGCCTCATACAGAACAGAAATATTAAAGAAGTCAGCTATTATCATATCATGTATCATCACACACTTTAGTAACACTTTAGTAATTTAG
>JANDJT010000060.1:508756-519541 GCA_024331685.1 Stegophilus panzeri
GGGGGTAGAGAAAGAAAAACTTGAAAATTAGAAAGAAAGAAATAACAGAAACAAAACTTACAACACGTTATTTTATTCAGATTTCATTCAGATTTTATTCAGATTACATTATTTACACTCTTAGAACATACACTAGGTTCAATCTAGTACCTTGATGGCTCTCTTAGAGGTTCTAGGCAAAACTCTGCATTTGCATTTACAAAGCTAGAAGCCTGGAGGAACATTTTTTTAATCGTGCATGTGGAAGAAGTGGGACAAACGTCACTGGCATTTCATTGCACCTGCGCATGCATTCATGCAATTTAGAACAAAGGTCACGTGTTAATATTTAAAGCGTTTAAAGCGTTTATTAAACACGTGCATTACATTTATTAATCGAATCAGACATTAAACCAGTCTGTTATAAACTAATTTGAACGCAATGACAATTTAACAACTATAAGATCAACTTTTTATAAGATAAACCCTTGAACACCTGGAACAGCTGTTTCAACGGATTTCAGTAAAGTGAATAAACAGTTTATAGCGCAGTAATGTGAACTTTAGACGCGTTTTAGTTTAGCTAGTTATCTAAAAGCCGAACTCACCCTGTGTTCTGCAGCATTGTGCACTTTATCAGCTCTTCACACCGCTTTCAGAGTTTAATAGAATTAACGCTGAAATCAGTGAAGTTCTTTTAATAAACTGACGCAGGTCACAGCCGCTCGTGCCCTTTAGCACAGTTTATTATTTATGTACACGACTTTACTTCCGGTGCAGCTTCTTCGTTGGTGGTCCAAAACCCGGATGTACAGAAAACAACCCCCTCGATATATCGTTTATTTTTTGTCTTATTAGAATATATTTCCGAAATATTAATTCACGGGGAAAAAAACTATTAAAACGGTTTAGGTTCAAACCCGACAATATTTTCATTCCCCCATATTTTGGGTGAGATAACTCTAGCGCCCTCTGCTGGATAAACGTCTTCTTCCTCCTCTTCAATATTTATTTATATTTAATACAAATAATATTTAATGATAGATTACTGCAATACTGGAGTATAAGCTCCAGGGAAGATGATAGAATGATAAATGTAATGAATGGGGCAAAAGAGCAGGTATGGAACCACAAATATGCAGCAAAGTAACACAGCCTCTACAGATTGTACAGTTATAAAGTGGAATAATGTGATGAGTAGCATCAGTGCATAATGCAACCCAGTGCAAAATTGTAATATATGTACAATGAGCTTATTCTAGGAACAGGCTCCAGTGCACAATAATGTCCCGGCACAGTGATGAACTGTTGTACAGGGTGATTTTTGTTGGTAAGAAAGACCTCCTGTGCTGTTCCTTGCTACAGCAGAGCTGAAGCAGAGTCTTATACTTGAAGATGTGCTGCTGTTTGACCAGTGGAGGGGATGTGATGTGTTGTCCAGGATGGATTGGTTTGCATCAAAACTGTCCAGGGGGGCATCACAGAACAGAGCCAGTCTTCTTTATCAGTTTGTTGAGCTCCTCACTTCTCTGGCTCTAACAAATGTTTTGTTTTTGCGCATTTAACACAGGATGGATAAGCTGAACAACAACAACAACAACAACAATCATTTCTTCTTCTTGTCGTTTCTATTGTGCTGAGAAGCCAAACAGTATAATGTGTTATTAAGAAATTTGGTAATATTTCAGATATCATGGATTATATTAAAAAAGAAAATCTATCCACACCTTATATACTGTATAGTGACCTGTTTCTGGAGTTGATCCATTTCGTTGTTGGGTCTAAATGAATAGTGGAGAATATCTCACAATGTACCGCTAAAGGTCAGTATAAAATCATATTTACCCCAGCAGGTTCTGAATGCAAGTTATTCACATATCTATCTATCTATCTATCTATCTATCTATCTGGTTCCCTCTTTAGACTTTTATTGGATGTTATTGTATAACCCGTGTCGATAGAGGGCGCTATATGTTACCCTACTCTTCTTAATGCTCTGGAACATTTAAGCCCTTTTCAGGTTACTAATATAAAGATTAGATTTGGCATAGAAACAGTGAACCGTGCATTTTTACTTTTTTTGTTTGTTTGAAACTAATAATGCAAGTCATTAGAATATTAAACAATGTAGTCTAACATGTGTGTGTGTGTGTGTGTGTGTGTGTGTGTGTGTGTGTGTGTGTGTGTGTGTGTGTGTGTGTGTGTGTGCGCGCAGTAAATCCGGTCCAACTGGTGCAACAAGTTACCACATGTTTCCTAAAGACTGAGCAGAAAACAGCTTTGTGTCCTGTGACAGGGTGGCAGGGCAGGAACAATGAGATGGGCCTTTTTTTTTTTTTAAACCACCTGAAACATGGAAGCGTTAAAATGTCAGAACACACACACACACACACACACACACACTAACAGCACAGAATGACAAGCGATTTCACTGTGCTACATTTTAACATATTATTTATTGTTTTTCATGTGGAATCGGTTCTTTGAAATGACTCATTCGGTTCATTAGAGTAATTAATCAGTGTGTGTGTGTGTGTGTGTGTATCCCACGCGCACATTTTTCATGAACATTACCGCAAACCCTCTATTACCTGTTATTTTTATTATTTTTTATGTTTATTCTCAGTGCATTATAATGGCTGTTATTCATCACTGATAAACCATAAACCTCACAAACACCCGTGCATGCGTTTTGCGAGTCTTACCCCCCCAAAAAAAAAAAAAAAGGTGTGTCAGTGTGGAGAGGAGGAGGCCATTTTGTAGTGCGCGAGCATGCCAGTGTTATTAGTGCGCTGAGCGTCAGGAGCAGGAAGTGTTGCTGCTGCTGCCTTTGTGTTCACAGCGGAGTGAAATTGTGTGTCTGTGGGAGTGGACCTGGACTGGACCGGGACCGGAACCTGGACTGGACCGGACACAGCACACACAGCTCTGATTCTGCAGCTTTTTGTCCTCCTCCCCATGTCCACACTGCTGTTTCTCCTCGGCTCAGGCTGCTCTGCTGTGCAATGGATGGGTATGTGTGTTTGTGTTGTTTATTCTCCTTCATTCTTAATCTCAGACCTTTAGGTGTTTTCTCCTTGCTTTGCATGCTGTATATTATATTACAGCATATTATACATCATTGTACTGTATTATAATAGAATATTGCATTAAATGAGATTAGAATCAGAGATGTGTAGAGCGGAAATGGTACAGGGGCTGAACGCGCTTCTGATCTGGGAACTGTTGTTGTTGTTGTTGTTGTTGTTGTTTTTATTTTCGGGTTCTGGAGCTGACCTGAGGATTCACAGCTTTACATTTTAACACTTTGGATGATTCCGACTAAAGCGGAAGTGTTTTGTAACATTTTGTTGCGCGCGCGCGCGTGTGTGTGTGTGTGTGTGTGTGTGAGAGAGAGAGAGAGAGAGAGAGAGATTCTGGGTGTAACAACAGCAAAGTTCTCTTTGAGGAAGTGGAGCTGCTCTGAATATAATCCCTGATCAAATGTAGAACATGTAAAACTCTTCTCAAGCATCAGTTGTAAAATAAAATAGCATGCAGCCTAAAAGTTTCTTATTTACGGATTGATTGCATTTATCTAGCTTTTACACTAAGCTTGTGTTTTTATTTAATTATTTTTTTTCTCCCAGAGTGAAGGTAATAAGCGGGCTGCCATTTTAAAGCCATTAAAGGGGCGTTTCTGTCGAGAACAAATTCACAATCATTTTGGATTTAACACAAATACAGTAGATCCTCCTCTCTCTCTGTGTGTGTGTGTGTGTGTGTGTGTGTGTGTGTTGTGATGATGATGATGATGATGATGGTTCCACAGGCGCCATGTTGCTTTTACATTCTGTTTAAAAGGCGAGTGGATGATTGTTTACAAGCGCGTGCGTGGGAAGTCGCGTGCGCGAGCGTGCAATGGTGGTGGGCGGGGACGCGCCATATTTATAGCCATTTATTTATTTATTTATTTGTTTATTTATTTGTTTGTTTGGTGGTGGGTGTATATAAAATAATAATAATACAAGCTCATAAGTAGAGCATGAAGCCCAACTTTCCTTTGCATGTATCTTTTTTTTAATAATAAATTTAGCCTCAGTCTATATCGTGCTGCTGGCGATGATTTGCACGGGTATTTTAGATTTATACAAATGTCTCAATGTTATGAGAGAGATTAAAAACATTTCCCAGGTGCATTAAACCTTGTTATTGTTCCACGTTCTCCTCACAGAACAACAAAGAAAGTATACACACTTTTTTTATTTTAATATGTAGACCCCAGCACACTTGGTTCTAGCTTTCTAGTGGAACCTTTTTCTATACACAACCTCTAAGAACCCTTCAGAGTGCTAGATCCACCTGTGTGTACACAGAATGTAGGCTATTGTTAGATTCACACAGACTACATGTGAGTGTAATGAGAGAAGTGAAAGCGTTAGGTTATGTGCTTTGCTCTCACTCCTCCTGGGGATTTCCAGGGTCCGATAGGGAAAAAACCCCACTCCTGCCAGGATTAGTCCATAAACACACCACGCAACAGTACTGGTTCGAACCCAGTACACACCTCAAACCTGCACATGGACGGGTTAAAGGCGTGTCTACATTTTAAATGTAAGCATGTAGATGGTGCAACTTATTTTGCATTTATTTAAGAATTCAAGTTGATGTCAAACCTTCACTGAAGTTTAAAGATGAAGTTTGTAATATGTTTCTAAACCTATATACTTTACAATATTGCCCCTTTTCATGTTTTCATCATTATTCATTTCTCCTCAGCAGATATCACAAACTACAGCTAATCGTGTTAGCTAGTGGGTAATCTTCACTACCAGATTATTTTTGTGCTAAATGAATTTAGTTAAATGAATTAGCCAGGCTAGAACATCTAGCCTGGCTAATTCTAGTGTAAAAATATTTAATCAAAGGCTAGAAAAGGCGAAATTTCATATTGTGTAATGAAGGTAAAAGTCAGAAAAGGCAGGATAGTTTCTGTAAGTTGGAATAGATGATTGAGGAACGGTTTGAATGTTTGATTTAAATGATGTGGTCCAATCATCATATTTGGTTTAATGGTCTTTATTTTTGTTTAGAGTTGATTGTACTCTGAATAGCTGTGAGAGGAGAGAGGAGTCCACATGGAGTTACCAAATACACAATGTGATTTTAAAAGCCTTCTAACCCCAACATTAACAGAACGAGGTAAAGGTGTAGACGAAGGGACTTGGAACCTAATAAAGGTGTGGCCTGAGGGGGTGTGGAATGTAATAAAGGTGTGGCCTGAGGTAAAGGTGTATGTCGAGGCGGTGTATAATCGTGTTTTAATTCTTATGAGTTCTCTCTCTGGGGAACACAGGATTCTGTGTAGAATTCATACAACAAAGTAAGAACTCGAACTGTTTTTTTTTTTTTGGGTTTTTTCTTTTTCTTTTTTCTTCTTCTGTGTGTGTGTGTGTGTGTGTGTGTGTGTGCGTGCGCGCACTGTTAAAGCTGATAATCCTTACATTTCCTCAGCTCTATTAAGAAGTTTTTAAAGGTATGGTAACAAGGCTGGTGATTCCTGTCTGAAATAAAAGTGTTGTGTGATCATGTGGTAAAAGTCATGGTAGTTTATAGAGCTGAATAAAGTGGACGTTACTCCATGGTCTAATGTCGTAATGAGACGTATGGATCGGTGACAGTTTAGTCCGTAGCGGTAGTAGAGTAGAGGACTCTGTGTGTTGTGTTTAATGTAATCAGATATTTAATAATATATTTTCTTTTCCTTCAGAGAAAAGAAATGTAGAAGTGCAGGAGCTCTAATAGAGTGCAGAGTGTTTGCCGTTTTGTGGAGTGTGTTTTCATGGAGTGTTTGCCGGCTCTCTCGGGTATGAAGTAATGCTGCTGGATATTGTGGCATAGCTAAACCTGATCTGATCTCCTGCTCGCTCATCTGCAAACTGGCCCAAACTGGCCTAACCTGTCCTTATGAGCAACGTCCTTACCTAGCATACAAGGTGACTGGCTCATATCCTACTGAACAGGTGAGCTCTCTCGGATCTCCTTTCTATGAATTGTTTTCCGTGTCTCCCCTCTTGTACGAACTCTGCGTTAGAATATAGATCGTCTAAAACTACTTCAGCGTGGTTTCGTAACATGAATTAGCACTGTCCAGGGCCAAACCTAATAACGACTGGAGAGAGGTCTGGCTTGAGCTTCTCCCTGTGAGGCAGAATTGCTTTTTTAGGCATTTGGAGGGACAAACCCATGTGTATTTTGGGGAATACTTTATTATGGGTGTTGGATAAAAGCGGGGGAGTTGAGGGGCGGGGAACTGCCAAAGGAATTCCCTTAATCCGAGAGTTCAGTGGCCTAAAACTGAGCAACTTGCACACCTCCTCTTTGTGAATGATGTCATCGAGTGTTACAGCTTCACTTCCTGTTGAGACGAAGAGTGAATACGATGTGTTTTCAGTGTTGTGCACGAGACGTGCGGCTGCAGAAGCGTGTAAGCGGAAGTGATTGGTCCTGCTCAGAACTTTGTTAATTAAAACGATTTGATCTTTGCCTGTTGCGTCGCTTCATAAACAGGTTCAACGACCCGGGAAGGTTCAGAATGACGCTTCGGATGCTTTTCTCATTTTATTGCGTCACTTCATAGCTTTAGACGTGCGTCTGTGTGACTATGGCTGATCGGTGTACGTTTAATATCGGGTAACTTATTTCTAGCATGTTGTTTTTCTTGTGTATTGATTGAGATGTGTTGTGGAGCTGAAACGGTGGATGGTTTTGTTTCTGTAGTGGAAGGAAAATAACTCGGAACCAAAATTACAGTGATTAGAGAAATCACGCTTAAATGTGTGTGTGTGGCAGCAGTGTGTTGTACACTGAAGTGGTTTTGGTGTTACAGGCTGCTATTAGAGCAGAGGGTTTTAAAAGATCTGTTTTGAAGCTTGCCGACGTAGCAGTGCGTCTCTTCTGTCTTTGATTGTAGCTCTAACTCTAAGCAACAGCTGAGCTCTCGTTTTCTACATACTTTCATGACCTGAAGCAGCAATTTCAGCCACAGTTTAACTGGGATGTTCTCCATTCTATGCAAATTTGATAAGACTCTGTAAAGCAACAAATCCAGGTGTGACGTTTCTTCAGCTCCATGCTCACAACTTTAGTTCCTACCTGCAATTAGTTCCTGCAAAAATGGCATAAAATTGTATAACCTCCATAATTAAATTTCTTCTGTTATATACACGCTCTCATTAAATGTGTACCGAAACGTTAGGAAGAAAAAGAAAGCTTGGAAGGAAGTAGCGGAGATCTTTGGTGCCTCTGGTGAGGGTATGTAACTAGAATCGAGTTAGCTCAATTTGCTAATCTAATCCGAGAACATGCTAGCTCCCTCTGCCGAGATATCAGCTCTGAGTCTTCTCCAATAATGCCTGATGAGGTTGGAGAATACATGGCGAGGGATCTGTGTTGTTTGCAATTGTTTGATATCCATGAGTGCAGGGTATTTTTGTGTATTGTAATATATTGTTCGTCACGATGTTGATGTCCTATCGTCACGTCGCCCGACTCTGTGGTTAGCGTTAGGACTCTCTAGGGCCGAAAACATTTTAAACTATTTCAATCATGTACTTGGTTTGTTTTATGTTAATGAAACGAGAGTAAAAAGAAATCTTTTTTATGAATACTTCAGACAGGAAAGCCACTTTTACGTGCACATTTCTGATTTTGTGAAGCTTCATGTCCACGTTGAGGAGAACTGGTTTGCTTCGCGCCGCTCCTTGCCCTGCACTCGTACACCACATGAAGGACGTTCTGTAGCGTGCACACGTCAGGATTGTTTGTTTGTTATGTGATACGCGTGTGTATGAGTGTAGTGCGGTTAGTGAATTGTGCGTGTGTGTGCTGATTGTATTTGGTCATTAGAGGGACAAACATCACGTGTGAGAGGAGCTTCACGTGTACGACTGCAGCGTTGTTGGCCGCTCTGTTTGAAGCCGGAGCCACCGGCGGCGGTTTCCCGTCTTCCCTGCAGTTTTATTTCTCAGTTCGACGCCTTTTCTTCTCTCGTTAGGACGCAGACTTGGACAGTAGCTAAGGGATTAGAGGTAAAATGATCCGTTTAGTCTGTACGTCAACGTAATTCAAAAAGCTTTAAATAAATATTTTTGTTTGTTTTGTTTGTTGTTTTGGGTTTTCTCGGTGGAATAGCGGTACATTTTCTCTACTCGTGTACCTCCGTCTTTTTCAGCTTTTTCACTGTCCACTAAATTCACCCTCTCATATGCGGACCACATGACCCCTTCTTCGTTCTAACATCCTTATTTCCTGTATGTGAAACTCCTTCCTCGCGCTCGTGTGTAGCCGATGTCGTCGTCGTCGTTCTCTCCTGCTGTTCCGCTAATCCTCAGCGCTGGATCTGATGCCTCTGAGCAGCACAGAACCTCTCTCATGTTCTGCAGATTCTTTGTGCTAATGGAGAAATGCTTCATTAAGATTCTCATCATCGTGCTAAACTTGTGTAGTTCGAGGCTGATATGAGGCCTGGAGTTTTTATTCCACTTAATGGAATGCTGTAGGACACAGCGGTGTGGTATGTCGTGGTACGCTAACAAACTGAGATATCCGTACCCGGGATGAGTCCGAGAGTTTGTTTTTCCATCTCGTAGCAGAACCTGTGAAAATAGGAGGGGTTTCACTGGAGGCTTTGGAGGTGGAGATTAGTCAGTAAATCAATAATAAATCATCTAAAAAAAACTATATATATATATATATATATATATACTACTGAGTTGATTTTCTTTGACGTGAAATTAAATTACAACAGGCTTTCATTTATTTGACGATAAAATATGAATGTCGCGTCTCTCTCACACAACGGGTAAACCAAACAAAGCTGAGGGTGCCAATACTTTAATCAGTTTTTTAAAAACATTTTTTTTTTTTTTTTAAATAGCGAGAATATTGCGTCACCATTATTAAAACAAAAAGGGAAGGAAATACATTTTTTTTGTGCCTGAATCTCAAACAGCGTTCTCTCGAACATTATTATACCCTGTGTAGGACAGTATTTAGTGAACAGGAGAATCAGATTGGTCCGATTTTGAATTCGGTCGGTGCGTTAAAGTTGTAAAATAAAGCTCAATAATCACAGGCTAGTAAATTATATCATCATACGGAAAAATAGGACTTGGAGACGGGGGGGGAAAAAACAAACAAACCACCCAAACGTTCTCACAGTAAAATGCAACACAAACTAAGCTGAGGGTGCCAATACTTTCATCTGAGTAAATGTAGACAGAATGAATCGTTACCTTTGTCTGGGAGTATTAACGATCTAACGGTCGTTCTAAAGCTGAACCGCGGACGGCGTTCGATCGATTCGAGCGCTGCACCGACCTGCCCTGCCCCGTGTAGGGAGCGTGTATAGTGAACAGTGGATTTGAGATTTTAAAGATGGCCGGCGTTTAAAGTTAAAAGCGGTAAAGTTAAGCTAAATCTCCGCGTTAATATATGAACATATCTGTGTAAATGACTAAAAAGGAGTTTTCCTTTTAAATTGTGCAGAAGAACGAGACTATAAAAGAGGGAGAAACTTTCAGACTGCTGAAGGCGTAGCGTCCGTCAGAGAGACGTGTTTTCTCGAGCTTTAGCTGCGTCTCTTACGGAGGTTGGACGATTTTTCTCCTGCGTTTGATAGCGGTGAGTTTCATGCTGCTCTGACACAGGAAGCTCTGCTGCCCATTTCCTTGTTTTCTGCCATCTCACTTCCTGTTCAGCTCAGGAGAGAGGGAGAGAGAGAGAATATGGAGTGTGTCTCGGTGACTCATTCTTTCCACTTTCCTGAAAATCTCTTTCAACTCTGTTTTCTCCTCATTTATCCACACAACGTTCTGCACACTCGTCTGAGGCTCAGCAGCGAGACTTCAATTCAATCTATTACATTTTGGCTTCGTTCCAAAATTATTGGCATCGTGTCATAGAACGGGCACAGATGATTGGATAAAAGGAATTTGCACGCCCTTATTCAAAACCTATTTTGCATTTCCTCTAAAAAAAAAAATCTCTTATACGAGGCAAAGCACTGGACACCTAAATACATACATACATACATACATACATACATAAATAAACCCACATGGTGATCTGTAAAAACATCTGTTTGTGTTCAATTGCTCTCGGTGTCTGATTAAAAACTACAAAATATGAGGTGGAGATAAAACAGACAGACTGTAGAAGTTGAGTAACGGGGGAAAAAATAAAAGGCTGTAAAAAATGAAGCAGAATTAATGCTGCGGTAAACACAGCTAGACATTTTCCAAAATCTTCTACAACCTTGTTAGAAATCACAGGAAGTGACTCGGCGCTGCTCTTCTGCCCAGAGGACACGGGGTTCCACCTATTAACAACTCTGGGGGTGCCAATAATTTTGAAAGCAAGGTTTTTCAGAAAAAAAGGGTGTTTTTAAAATAAAACCCTGTAAGTTTCAGATCAAAATATCACTCGTGTCCTCAGTTACACAGATATACTTCAGCTCTTCTTACTGTTCCTGCGGAAAAGAGGAAGATCAAACGGAGAAAATTAAGGAAAAAGGTAAGAATGATGGAAAAAGGAAGTAATATAAAAGAACAGAAGGAAGAGAAAAGAAAGGATGATATGAATAAAAAGAGAGATAAAATGGTCAGTAGAGAGGGAAGAGAGAGTTGAGAGTGGAGCTTCACTCGTTCCCCCCCCCCCCCCCCTCCCTCTCTCTCCCTCCCTCCCTCTCTTCCTCTCTCTCTTCCCCTCTCTCTCCCTCTCTCTCCCTCTCACTCTCCCTCTCTCTCTCCCTCTCCCTCTCTCTCT
>JANDJT010000060.1:566599-578871 GCA_024331685.1 Stegophilus panzeri
AGAGAGAGAGAGAGAGAACACAGAGAGAGAGAGAGAGAGAGAGAGAACACAGAGAGAGAGAGAGAGAGAGAGAGAGAACAGAGAGAGAGAGAGAGAGAGAGAGAGAACACAGAGAGAGAGAGAGAGAGAGAGAGAACACAGAGAGAGAGAGAGAGAGAGAGAGAGAGAGAGAACAGAGAGAGAGAGAGAACACAGAGCGAGAGAGAACAGAGAGAGAGAGCTGGTGAGGAAACAGATGTTTATAGCTGCTTTAACGTAAGTGCGAACAGGAACTAACTTGTTTTGCAGACATTAAATATAACTATAAATGGATAAAAAGCATGATTTTTAATTCTTTAATAAATAAAAATTGTAATTATTTACAAATTGCTGTGGTGTTTGAGGAATGAAACACTTGGGGATGTGCTGTTATAGGAAAATAATCAATGTTAGTACCTCAGTAACATTACATCCCAGAGTGTTTTATTCCGTACTTGTATTAAACGAGCTGTAGCTGAACTAAAGCTGAATTTCAGCGTTACGTTTATTTCAGAAAGTCTAAATATATAGTGATATATATCATGCATTGCGTATCACACCTGTAAGAGACTGCAGGGGATCGCAGGTGCACTAACATGCATTTTTAAAGCTTAATAAAATCTAGATCTTTAGGTTTATAGATGTTTAATTTTACACCGTCTGCATGGTGCTGCTTAAACTCCTCTAACTGTAATTCTGTCTCTTTCTGTAGAGTATATCACCACACGGACTGTTCATCTTATTCGGTAAGAACCATTTTATTACTCGCCTCAATCAGATTTGTTTGAAGGTTGTTTTTATGAAGGCAGCGCTGGCTGACGAGATGGAGATGCCATTTCCTCACCGACGCTGCCGCAAGATTGTTTACAGATACAGAATGGCACCGGCCATTATATTTAAACACACGCACACACGCACACACGCACGCACGTTTATTGTCCTTACACTTTAATAAATGTCACCGGATGAGTTAGCCAGACTGTCTGAATGATTTGCCCGAAAATGTTTCTCATTGTTAGCGAGTGCAGTAAAGCAGTGGGGAGAGTGTGTGTGTGTGTGTTGTGTGTGTGTGTGTGTGTGTGTGTGTGTGTGTACAAGCGCTCTCATGAGTGTCTCTATTCCCATCAAACAAAAATTACAATATAATATGAAAATAGTAATTAACCCTTCCTTTTTTTTTTTTTTTTTTTTTTAAATTATTGTTAATTATACAGAGTGAGGTAAAAAAAAAAAAAAAAAAAAAAACCCCTGAGATATAAAGAAGTAAAATGTTATTAAAATAAAATAATAATAATGCAATAAATAATAGCAGTATAGTAAAAATACAGTAGCTAGTTAAAATAATCTAAAAATGTATGTAAAACTAATGTTTAAAAGGCTAATTCATAAATGTGTGCATAATAATTAAAATCTAAATAACTTAGAAAATCTTGTAACTGAAAATTAATTAGAATAAATTGTAGTGTTTTGTTTCTTGAAAATTCAGAAATATCTGTTTTAAAAAGGACACTAAGGCCCTTCCAGCTAATGCTAGCACTAAGGCTTAGCCCTAATGCTAGCGCTAATGCTAAAGCTAGCAGTCTTTGACAAACCACACTAATTTTCTGCATTAAATCATGAAGTCCTTCGGTTTTTTCCTTTCTGAATTTTTACTGTACCTCAGATTAACCCGATGTTATAGTTTATCTCCGTGTGATGGAGAAATCATCATCCACGGAAACTTTTAGCATCGGAGCAATATCTTAGCAGCTTTTTTTCTGCTAAATCTCATCTACCTCAGGCTAGTGGGATGTTTTTTTCCCCAGGTGATAAATTAGGATTTACTGAGTGACAACAAGGGGGATGTATGTTAATATAAAATCTTGTCTCTTGTGTGTGCAGGAGTGTATGGAGATGTTCACAGAGTTAAGATTCTGTTCAATAAGAAGGAGAATGCGTTGGTGCAGATGGCGGATGCGACGCAGGCCCAGCTCGGTGTGTGTTTGATGTACAGGTTGATGATGGAGTCAGCGTGATGATTAATATTATTAATACTGTAGAAGAATGAACATATTTGATTCTCTGCTCAGTTTTTGATTATTTGACTCTGTGTTTTTGATCAGCGATGAGTCACCTGAACGGTCAGCGTCTGTATGGCAGGGTGATGCGCGTCACCATCTCTAAACACCAGACAGTGCAGCTTCCTCGCGAGGGTCAGGAGGATCAGGGCCTGACCAAAGACTTCAGCGGCAGCCCACTGCATCGCTTCAAAAAACCCGGCTCCAAAAACTTCCAGAACATCTTCCCTCCATCAGCTACGCTGCACCTCTCCAACATCCCGTTAGTGGCGCGCGCGCGCACACACACACACACACACACACACACACACACTCTCACACAGACCCACACACACATATCACATATTTTATAATAAAAAGTAATTTAAGAAGAAAAAAACCAGAATGTACACTGTATTTAAAACATTCAGCTGTGAATAATTCCCTAAACATGTTTCTCTTTTTATTTTTCCAGACCGTCTATTGCGGACGACATGCTGAAGGACCTGTTCTCTGGTTCAGGATACACCGTTAAAGCTTTCAAATTTTTCCAGTAAGATTTCTTTATCACTCGTCTGAACGCTACAGAGTGAAGTTTAAATGTGTAAATTCCTCTCGGACGATCGTTCTGATTCTGTAGGTTTGGTGTGTTCTCTCTCTCTCTCTCTCTCTCTCTCCTTTCTCTCTCTCTCTCTCTCTCTCTCTGCTTTCCCTCCACTCTCTCTTTGCCCTCACTTTGATCTCTCTGCGTTCTCTCTCCACTCTTTGGGTTCTCTATGCGCTGTGTGTTCTCACGGTGTTCTCTCTGCGCTCTGTCTGCATTCTCAATTGATTCTCTCTCTGTTGTGGTCTAACAGTTTTCTTTCTCTCTCTCTCTGTCTCTCCTCCAACAGGAAGGACCGTAAGATGGCGTTGATCCAGCTCGGCTCGGTGGAGGAGGCCATCCAGGCCCTGATCGACCTCCATAACTACGACCTGGGCGAGAACCACCACCTCCGAGTGTCCTTCTCCAAATCCACCATCTAGCAGCGTTCCCATTCACGCTCCCTCAGCGCCGCCGCTGTTCTGTTCACGGGTTTAAATCTGAGCGAGGAAGCCTGACTGACGAACTTCTGTAACTAAAGACATGATTGAAAAAAAAAACTTTTAATAATGAAAAATAGACAAAAAAAAACAACAGAGACTTTGGGTAGTTTTAGAGATTTTAGGGGTTTTAAAGTTATAAGGAGTTAGAGACTACTATATGACCTTCAGCTAGAGGTAAACTGAAGGTTGGTGTATTTTATTTTTTTTAAGCTGGAGACGTGTGAACTTCTTCAATTCCATAGCGACGAAGTTCCCGTTTTGATCTGTTTATTCTCACAGCCATTGCAGCACAGCCATCGCTGGATGGTTTGGGCAGAACCGCAGCAGAAACTTCAGAACGCGAGAGAGAACGATCTCTGTGACTTTGTTGGAGAAGTTTGGAGACGTTTCTGGACGTGTGGACGTGAACATGGATGTTGATGTGCCTGTAGTGCTATTTAACTGTTAACGTTTCACCCAGGTGCTCCATCCAGCCTTCAGAACTAGAGCCTCATTGGATAGGCCACGCCCTGTTTGAATGTCCGTGATGTCATCACAAGGTGCCGCCGGGTAAAAAAAAACTCTGTAGCGACGTTCCCTCACCAACGAGAGCTATCTTTCACGTAGCAGTAAAGTGTCCGTGTGATGGACGGGGAACAGTTCTGACATTTCGTCATGCGTGCTCGGGATCTGCGAAAACATCCTGAAAGATTTTCTGTTCTCCTGTGAAATGGGTTTCATTTTAAGTTTGATTTTAATTTAAACGTCAAACGGACGAGACTGTTGTGAAACCCACGTCGCCTGGTCTGGACCGCTTGGCCGCTCGCTCGCGTTCATCCGAGACATTTTTATAGACGTAATCGTGCACAATCATTCCAGGAAAGCACGTCCAGCTGTCAGTTATGCTGGAACACTCCAATCATAGAGCCTGGCTGTCAGGATGCCCCGCCTCCTGTCATTTAAATGTCATTTTGAATGTGAATCATGTAGCCCCACCCCCACCCAAAACCATGAATGATGCTTTCTGGTTGTTGATTAATTCCCTCTCCATTCGGTGTCCCTCTTGTAATCAAATGCAT
Organism: Stegophilus panzeri; assembly: GCA_024331685.1. Taxonomy (NCBI): domain Eukaryota; kingdom Metazoa; phylum Chordata; class Actinopteri; order Siluriformes; family Trichomycteridae; genus Stegophilus; species Stegophilus panzeri. The sequence goes on from JANDJT010000060.1 coordinate 570,798, forward strand.
TTCCTTTGACCTTTTTATTATTGTTTATTTAATTTGTTTTCTTTCCAGGTTGCATCCTCAAAATCAGTACGATCTGATTCGATGGAAGCTTCTTTCTCTCTCTCTCTCCTTGCTGTCCCACCTCCACACGTACAAAACCAAAATAAGAAAAAGAAAAGTGAGAGGGGAAAAAAGAGAGCATCTCTGTGGCACAGGGAGAAAAGCCGTTCCTACTGAAACGCTCTGGCTTTAATATCGTGTTAATTGTGTGGTGAAATGTGTTAGTGAATTAAATTAGGCCGTGGTTTCAGTTGGCGGGGGGAGGGGGGGGGGGTCTTTAATTTTTATAAATAAAGAAAAGAGCTTCATACTGTTCCTGGAGAGCCATCAGCCTGTAGGGTTGCCAGGTCTGTGATTTTTAAACTAATTATACCACTGCGCTGTTGAATTCTTCAAGCTGATTGGTCAGAAGGTGTTGATTATTGTTTCTATAGTAACGGTTAATTCACAGGGACTTGTACAGCGGACGCCACACGAATTAAACAGCAACGAAAATAAATGCAGTAGTTTTCTGTAAGGAGACTTTCTGTGTATGTAACCTTTATGGAAGGAGTCTCCAGCGTCAGCGTAACAGTTAGAGGTAACGCTGTAAGGTTTCCGATGTCTTTTTTTTTTTTTTTTTTTTTACTTCGAGAGAGAGAGAGAAAAAAGACAGCGAGGCAGGGTGAGGGAACGACTGTTTATAGCTGCTATAACGTAAATATTTCACAAATGTTAAATGTAATTATAAACGCATAAAAGTATGAGGAAGTTCTTTAATAAATTAGCATCGTAATGGTTAGTAAATTTTTGTGGCATAAGATTTTCAGATTTCGTCGCACAGACCTGGCGACCATTTCTCTCACCACACCCTCATCCACAGCGTCTGCTCCTGATTTACACAGAACATTGGCTCAGATTAGATAAAGATCAGACTGCTGGTTCTCAGGACACAGGATCAGACTCATTCTCAAGCCTTACAATTCCCATGGAGGGCCTCTAGGTGGCACTGCTCCTTTTCTAAACAAATCCCTGGTTATTTTCAGGCCATGTTCCACAAAAAGAGTGATTTATCCAAAAAAAAATAATTCAAATGAAAGTGAAACGTAATGCAGGGCAAGGGACAGTGTCTTGTCTTTTTTTTTCTTTCTTTCTTTCTTTTCGCTAGTTTTAATTTTACCTGAAGCGATCGATTCCACCCTTCGCTGACACTTCTCAAAAGAAATCTAATTTTTCTTTGAAGTTTACAGTCTTACATAAAACAAAACTATTCAGGTCTATTTATCTTTAACGATTGTCAAGATTTTTTGGAGAAAAAAAAAAAAAAGTTACTTATTTTTGGTAATTTGTTCTTTTTTATGGAGAGAAACAAAACAACGGGGGGAAAATAAAACACTCACCGGGTTTTTGTACCACTATAATCATTAATGACATCATGGTGAAAAGAAAAAAAAAACCTTCATATTTACTGTGTATTTACTTCATTTTCTTATTATGTGCCTTATAATGTGTTTATAATCAAAATAGGTTTTAGAAATATTACCTAAGATATCTTAAGTACTATTTTGTGCGATTGGTGAGAGGGTTGATTTTGTTGATTTTTGTTTTCTTGTAGTTTTTTTTTTAGATGTGTATTTTTGTGGGGACTCAGTATTGTGTGGTCTTTTTATTCGAATCATAAATTAACGTTTGGTGCTTTGAAGGCACACTGGAGAAACGAGAACGAACGGTTTGGTGTAAAAATGCTTGGTGTTATGCTGTGGGTCTCCTCCGTCGTGTGTGTGTGTGTGTGTGAGAGAGAGAGAGAGAGTGTTAATGAAAATCTCACCTCGTTGTCTCTGCATGATGAAATGCTGTGAAATGAAGATCACGAATCCGTGATGGTTCCCGTGCGAGGACGTTTAATCTGTTTCTCTTTGATTCTGATGCTCTAAAAGAACCTTTTGTTCCTGAAAATCACACTATTTTTTTTAAAGAACCTATTCAGCATTCAAGAGTATGTTCTTACATTTAACAGTTGAGTGCGAAAGTTTGCAAATCTTACCTTTTTTGGTAAATGGGGACAAATAAGGAAAAAATCTATAAAATTTCAAAATGTTAAAAATGAAACACACAAAATAAAAATATCACAACTATCTAAAGAGGAATTTTCCCTATTTCACTATTAATATCTTACTCTTAACTTACACTTTCTGACCTCATGGTGAAGGAATGTGTGTAAAGCCCAAAACACTAAGGAATATGACATCGAGTCTGATTTAGTTCCGTCAGTATTTACGCTGGGAAAGTTCCTGGTATTCAGAGTGGAGTTCCAGAGTCGAATTTAACTGGATTTTCTGAGCTCCACATTCAGATTATTAAAATCACCTGTGTGTAGTTCACACCTCCACAGGTTTTCACGATGTTCTCGAGTAAAAACGTCTGAGACTGAGTTTTTTCTGTATCGTCTGGACACAAACGCTCACCAAACCTGAAAACAATTAATGAAGCTATAAGATATTAATGATGAAATCATAACATGGGCACAGGATGTAGGTGATTTTGATCTTGATTTAATAATAAAGTCAGAGGTTTTTAAAGTCAGATTTGATGCGCTCTCTCCTGTAAAGGAAACGTGTTTATGGTGTGAAGGATAATCTGACCAAGCACTCATCTACTACGCTTACAGACAAACTTGAACATTGCTCAGCATTTTATCTATAAAATATTCACTCCTCCAGATGATCCACATCTCCTGATTAAGACTCCTCTGATGTTCTCCTCTGATGTTCTCTGTGTGGACTTTTTGTGGACTTTAAAGTGACTGACTAATTCATTGTGTCATATTTATGAATTTAATATCTGCTTTAAATAGTGTGTTTGAGTGTGTTACAGCCAAAACATATTGTGGTTTCATCAATCAGTCAGACGGTGGCGCTGGACTTAAGCTCAAGATCAGAATCAAGGGTAATTGAGACATGCCCCTATTTTAGATAAGCTCCGCCCCTGAGTGCGTAACTTTCGCCTAACTTCTGAAAATCTGTAGTTACCTCTGAGGTGTAACTTGATATAAATAAATGATTAAATCCTCACGGCGTGCTTTTGTTCGACTCATAAATAAATTTGCTCTAGGCTACATTATGATCATAAAGGTGCGCAAACTTTCGCATTCAACTGTATATTGGCTTAATACGTGCTCTTGATTACATAAAAACATGATGTGACCGGATTATATTTCATTTTCTGTGATATTGCATTAAATGAAGTGATATTTAGAGGTTTAGGATCCTGTAGATTACAGTGCGTGTCATTTCCTGTTTAAAAAAAAAAAAAAAAAAAACTAATTAATCTGAGATTAGTTCATCTGTGTCTGGAGAATCCCAAAGCATCGAGCGGCGAATTTCTGATGTTTCTGAGCAGAATGATCTGAGATTTCAACTGTGTGTGTGTGTGTGTTGGACTTATCTTATTTACTGTATCTTATAATCAGATTGATTTTAGGGGGTGTGGCCTGTTTTGTGCTCTATAGTGATTTTTTTTTTCTTCTTTATATATTTTTTCCCTCTTATTTGTAAGGATGTGAAACTGGATAAAGGTGGATGTGTGTGTGTGTGTGAGAGAGAGAGAGTGAATGAGAAGAGAAAGCTCGGTCGGTGGTGGTGTGAAAGGCGTGACGCTGTATCTGTAAAAGCTTTTCATTTACAAACAGGAGACAAAGCCAGATTTTTAACATGGCACTAAAAAGCAGTTCGCTCTGATTCTGATGATTTTCTCTCCATGACACATTCGCATCTTTTTCATTTTAATTTGAATGTTTTTTCACAGCTGAATCATTTCAGTCCTGTCTTTCGACTCAGGCAACATCGTCCCGCCGCGACGTCAGACACTTTCCTGTTCAAATCCGCCTTGCGTTTGTTTTTTTTATCGGTTTTATATTGAAATTAAACACACAAATAACGCAGGACCAAAGTTTACGTGCCTTTCATCCATCTATCGAGCTTATTTGTAACTTTCTTCCTGGATGTACATCAGAAATCAGAACTAACGTGTGTGTGTGTGTGTGTGTGTGTGTGCTTTTTATTTTCTTTCTGCATTGTTCTTGCAATTCCACTTAAGTGTCTTTTTGTTTTGTTTTTTTAAAGAATCTATTTCCCCTCAAACAGAAGGTGAAGCCATATAACACATCAGAATATCATAATCTCAAATAATCCCCCGTCATTAACGAGTTCCTGCACCGATGCTGAATGTTTCTTACGTCATTTCATGAAATCGACCTTTTATTATTATTTTCATTAACGCCTCGTTCAGTACAGCTGAGATTTACATTCAAACAAAAAGAACCATAAACGATTTTCATCTCATCTTTACACAAATTTAATTATGAAAGCTTTATTATTACCAAAGGAATTTGACTCTAATTGGACTGATTTAGACGTTAAGTTCTGAAACGCCATAAACAAGAAAATGACATTTTTATAAATAATTCAATTACGGGTGCGATGGATATTTTTGTGCTCTTACTCCAAAACCTCAGCAGTTTTTGTGGGTGGAATATTTATTAATTAATATCACGTGCCGTAGACGGGATCTCGTTAGTGATGAATATTAATGAATGAATAAATAATGAGAATTGTTTCATTGTTTGTTGTATGGAACATGGTTGTGTAATTGAGGGAAAAACGCACGCAAGTTTATTCACATGCAAAAAGTTACTTCTGTTGCACTCGAGAACGGTTTTAAGCTGTTTCCAAGCTTAAAGTTTTAGCCATCTTGACTTTTTTTTTTTTTTTTTTTTTTTTTTCCTTTTTGGTCTCAACAATCTGGGCTGCAAGTTTTCCTTACTGAAATTGTAAGTTATTTTGCATTGAAGAGAGGAACGTAAAAAACGAAACTCGACTCAGGCACGATGCACATACAGAAAGTGCCTGCATCTGACCTCACGATCCTCCCCTCGCCTTGAAAATCCCCTGTTTATAACTCTTATTAATATTAACATTAATATCAATGTTCCACTACCAAAACAAACAAGTGCTTGTAAATATGTGCTCCCGTGTTTTTTTTTTTGTTTTGTTTTGTTTTGTTTTTTGTTTTTTTTTGTTTAAACCTGGCCAAAAAAGAAAAAAAAAAACCCACAAAAATTCTAAGGTTTCTGGGAACAAGATAAAACACATCAGTTGATATGAACTGGTTTTTATATTTATGAAAATTCAACATTTTTTTTTTTTTTTTGTCTTCTGTATTTTGATATTGCAGAAGGACCAGCTTTTTATTTGTAAAAGTCGTTTGTGACGTTTGTGAGTTAAACGATGGAGAGACGAGCGGATTCAGTTTATGAGTTTGATGTAATAAAAATGCAAATAGAAGATTAAACTATTAAAGAAACATATTTTCTAATTTTTTTTGCAGTGCATGGTTAATTTGGATTTTTCTTTTGTGTGTTTTTTTTTTTGTTTTTTTTTGTATTTCGTAGGAAGAGTTTTTTGTTTTAAAAAAAAAAACCTGCTTATCTATTATGCATAATCATTATTAGAGTTACAGCTATTATTATTATTATTATTATTATTATTATTACTCAGTCAGAGTCTCTGCTGAATTTTTTCCTAATCAACTTTAATTGTAGCATGCCTCGAATAAATGTCATGACACCTGTACTTTCCTCAGTCCTCTGTCTCTTCGTGCTTTTCCCTTTGGGTTTCTGTCCCGATCCTTCAGACCTGGAGACGTCTCCAGTACCATCTTTAGCTCTCTCCATCTCTTTCAACCCCTTAACCTGTCAGATTAATATCATTATTTTGAATGTTAATATTAAAAGTCTGTAGTTCTGACGGAGGGGTACGCACTGACCGATTCTGGCACTTTAAGGGGTTAAAATCTGGTTTTATATCAGACTGATTCATTGAAACTCCTCCAGTCTGTTGTGTTTTGTGTCGTCGGTCGTACTGGAGTGGAACCCAGGTTCTTACTTTATCGCTGTCTCTCTAACCCACACCGACCTGTACCACTCCTGCACGGGTTTTTCCTGCTCTAACACCCAGATTCACTTCCTGCTCTGTTCCAATCATCAACTGCAGATCACCGAGGACTGGAGTCGCTGTGGAGTTGTTTTTCTGTCAAAACTAATCATATGTGAGTGCAGCAAACAGGTCGTAATATTAATATATTTGTAGATCTCAAAATCATAATTGTGACCCGAGTTTTGTTTCTGTACAATCTTCTAATTTCAACAACGAATCTTAATTTACATCTTTACAATTATGAACTTTATTGAATGCTATATTTATTAAACACAGGTCTGTCACATACTGCCAAAATACAGTTTTACAACTCGATGGCTTTTGACTAAAATAGTCAAAAGTATAAAATCAAGTCAATTTGTTAAGCTGCAAATTCAAATGTGAAATACCCGTACTTTACAAACTTCACAATTTCTCGTATTTACAAATTTGCAATTTGGAACAAATGTATTTTACAAAGTTATAAATTGGGACATCTGTACTTTTACAGTTTTAAAGTTTGAGATCTCTGAATTTTACAAACTTTGAAGTTTAAGGCATCTGTATTTTATAAAATTACAATTCTATCATCTGTAATTAAAAAATGTACAATTTGAGATCTGTGTTTTATAAACTTTTCAAACTTTACAAATCTTATTAATTTCTCACATTTACAACCCACATTTTACAAATTTTACAAATTTACAACTATAGTAATTTCTCATATGTACAATCTCATGTACGATTACTTTGAAAGAACATAAACTCCACAACCCTCCGACCGCCCCGCCCCGCCCCGCCCCCGGCCTGTTTCTGCTCGTGCTTCTGTTCTGTGTTCTCCTGCAGGCTAAACACCTCAACAACTAAAAACAAACATATATAAACAGCCAAGTGTCCGTTTCTCCTCCTCGTCCTGGTCCGTTCTGATCCGATTACACAATTTAAGACAAGCAGTGTTGTATAACTTTGCATAACTTCCTGAGACAATACTTTGGGTCACGAGTTCTCCAAACTCTACAATGCTGGAGTCTAGCAGAGGTCAAATGTCAAACTGAAACAGATTTAAGGTGTATAGGAATGTTCATTTTTAACACAATTTCAGGTAATACAGTGAGGACTCGGTCATACTTCAGTTAGAAACCTGACTACTTGAGTGTTTCTGAGCAAAACTATTTTTCTGTTGATTTTATCTGATGTTTTAGATCGTTGTCTGATCACAGGACATACCCACATTGCATTTTTAGCATTTTAGAACTGTACATAAATAAAATACTTCAAATTAAATTACATTTTCCCTTTTCCCATAAAGCCATGAAGAATAAAATGTTTGCATTCACCAGTACACTAGAAACCCAAAATGGTTCAGTCTAGAACATTTACATGGTTCCTGGGTTCCTTCCTTCAGCTGAACACTTTCAAAGTTCTGAGTAGAAGCCAAATACCTTTTACTATCCAGGGAACCCTTGAGGAACTATTTCTGTTCTCCACTATTTCTTCAGTCTATTCCTCTAGAGCACAGGTTCCCCAGCCCTGGTCCTGGAGAACACCCTGTCCTGCTCGAACACACCCACTCCAAGTCAGGAATGGTGTGTTAAGGGGGTTCTCCAGGACCAAGGTAGGAGAACCCTTTTTAAGGTTCTGTGTAGAAGCTAAAAGCATTTAACTATTCAGGGAACCATTGAGGAGGAACCCTTTTTATTTATGTTTTTTTTTTTTTTGTAAATTCAACCATAATCTAGCACCCTAAAGGGTTACATGTTAAACCCTTTTACGAATCTAAGAACCCTTGAGGAATTCTTTTCCCCCTAAATGTCTTATAACCAAAACCAAACCTATAAATAACACTAATGTCTCTGATTTCCTCTGGTTTCCTCCCACTTCTCAAAAACATGCCAAGAGTTAGGTTGGCTATGCTAAATTACTTCTAGGTGTAAATTTGTGTGTGTCTAGTTTTTTTATGGACATGGAGTCGTGACTCAGTGAAGTTACACTCTCTCCCCTCGACACCCACCCATCCATCCATCCAAATTTAACCACCCATCCATCCATCCATCCAAATTTAACCATCCACCCATCCATCCATC
>JANDJT010000060.1:617872-631153 GCA_024331685.1 Stegophilus panzeri
TCGCTTTGCTTGTATTTTCTCATTTGTAAGTCGCTTTGGATAAAAGCGTCCGCTAAATGAATAAATGTAAATGTAAGCACTAAAATGAGAAGTGAAGAACTCCGTGACGTGATTGATGATTGTGGACATTAACATTGCGTGCGTCTGTTGCGAAAGCAAGGACTTCTAAGACAAGTCACATCTCGCGCTCACGTGCAACATCACTGAGATGGGTCCGGTGACGAGTTCCGACGTAGGGCGAGTCAGTGCATCCTTACGTGAGGAAATAAAACACACGGCGTGGACTTTTACTTAAATTAAAAAACATAACGACGTCGTTATAAAGTCTCTTACGGAGTGTAAGAGTGTTCTAGTTGCTTGGAAACCTGAATTATCCGGGCTAAAAGAACGACACTAACCACATGTAATCTAACCCCAACGTATGAGGAGATAGTTATCTGGATAAGCGTAAAACATGACATCACCTTCGGGGAATGTTTCAGTGACGAGCTGCAGATATTTTTCTCGTTGCGTCAAGGACAAAAATGTTATTCCAGAGTTGTTTTTATTTTTATTTTCCACAGCAAAACTGCTGAGTTTTTTTTCCACGTGGCTCCACGTGAGTAAGAACAGAGCGTATCCTCGGCGAGTATCGTTAACGTTATCATTACGTATCGCACTTCCAGCAAATACACAAACCGACTGTGTTACGTTTAAACGTTTCGATCCGATATTAAAACACGCATTAATAATTCATCGTGCTATTCATTTCTCCACCGCTGTTCAGAATACAGAAAATGATTTTTTTTTTAATGTTACCATGACAACCGTACGCCATTCTATTCAACCAAAATCGTTTTTTTTCCCCTTTTAAGTCAATCGCAATAAAACCTCTCTTACGCTCTGTTTACGTCATCGATCGTCGAGATCCGGAAAACACGCTCGCACAAACACGCACGTTCTTCACAGAGAGCGTCGAGGAGATATTTTCTGTCGGTGTCATTTATCGATGTGGATTCCCCCCCCCTCCTCAGACGGGATGGGTCCTGCTGTCGTTTTCTGTTGTACAGGAGCCACTCTGTGATTTTATTTCCGTCAGGGAGTTTTTCCTCACCACCGTCGCCTCCGGCTGCTCATTAGGGATAAATTCATACATTTATAAATCGATATTTCAGTGACTTTTTTTCCTTGTAAAATTGTACAACAACGTACAAGAAGATTTAACCTACATAACCTACATCAGATATATTCAGTATTGGTGCTTTCGGCTAAGTTTAAGGAAACGATCATGAAGGTAGAGAGAGAGAGCTCGATGTGATGCTCGCTCGACCGTTTTTAAACTCTGCCTCATGATCAGACGTCAGTAAGTAGGAATGTGTGATCCTGTGTGTGATCTCCAGACCCGGGAAAAAACCCGTCTCCGTAAAGCTCTACGTATTTACTTTCAGATTAGACCATTTGAGGATTTAAATACACTGCTGAAGAAGACTGTTTTTTTTTTTTTTTTTTTAAACTGACTTTGTTTTTTCCCCCAATTAGTGCAACGAGGCAGAAAATCGAGCAAGCATGTGTGGTAATCCAGGTCCAGAACACACTGTTACCACACACACACAATATAAACCCGGTTCATAACATGTTAGTGTTTGAAAACAATCAAAAACACACTTTAAATTACAAATTCACGCCATTTAGTTAATCCGAGCAATCCGATTTCTGCAACAATCTGCATTTCTTAAACCAATAAGTTTTATACGCTCATAGAAACCCTCAGCAACAAACACTCAGACATTTCGTGTTGTTATTGCGGTATCATTGTAGTATCGTGATCATATGTGATTAGTATCGCGATATAACCGGTAGAAGTCCGGTAGATATTGGAGTTTAATCTCTGAACAACAGCTAGTTTTTACAAGCTTTACAAGATCATTTCTAACAAATAAGACATTTTAAAACAACGAAAAAACAACGATTATGAAATTTAATGCTCTTTTTATCCGAAAAATTGGTCAATTTACTTATATTTACTGTTCTTATGAGTAAATACAGCACCTGGATTTAAAAAAAACAAAACAAAAACAAACAACAAAAACAACAACATTTTTTTAAACTACACGAATCATGATACTATACTAATAGTGTAGTGGTTTATTACATATTTAGACTTCCTGTGTGTATATTACAACATTTCAGGAGGTATTTATGGTTAAGTCGCTGACTTAGCAAGAAAAGATAAGCTAGCTAAAATGTTTTAATGTTAATGTTTAATGTGAATGTTCGTGCCAGGAGCAGAAGGTTTATTTAAACCACTGAAACATTTTTTATAAACCGAACAAGACAAGAAAAGAAAATAAGAATTCAGGATACACGGTTAAACGGCTAATCTGGTTTAAAAAAAAAATGAATCTATGGAGTTAGCTTAGCTTAGCATAGTGATAAGGATAGTGATAGTGATAGAGCATGTGTTTGGGTTCATCATTCCGAATATCAACGTCAATGAATAAATATTCCCTAAATATTCCATTCCGAGGCTTAAAGCGGTCTACAGATAGCAAACACATAAATATGTTATTAATAAATAGAGAAAATAATTCAAACACACACACACACAATAATAAATCAGCCTCGCGCGCTACTTACACGTAGATAATGGACATGAAATGCATGAGCCAGAGGACAATAAATAAAATAAATCCGAAGATGGAGAAGCCTTGCATAGCGAGCTCCAGCAAGGCCATGGTGTACAGACACCACCAGGCAGAGTGTGTGTGAGAGTGTGAGTGTATTGGCCCCGAAGTCCTGTGTGCTGACGGAAGGGGGCGGGGCTAGAAAACATCCTGCTGCGGAGCGCCTGCGTAATGGGCGTAGTCATTGTCAACGACGTCAGACGTTTCCTCTGCATAAGCCACGCCCACCACCATGTCCTGGCCGCCGCATTATCCGCAGGATTTCAATATTATACAAATAATACTCATCAACACCTTCTCTGTCTTTCTCTCTCTCTCTTATATATATATGTGTGTGTGTGTGTATATATATATATATATATATATATATATATATATATATATATATATATACACATACACATATGTATATGTGTATAATGTACAATATAATAAAAGGGTTCCTTAAAGGGTTCCATGCCAGGCTGCATCTGGAATCTTTTCTAAAAGTATAACCCTTTGTTATAATGTTCTACATAGAACTCTTCTTTCCTCCTTTTTCTTGGCTTAAGCTGAATTGATCTACATTTACAGCATTTTGCAGACACCCTTACCATTTAGACAGCTGAGCAGATGAGGGTTAAGGGCCTTGTTCAAGAGCCCAGTAGTAGCAGATTGGCAGTGGTGGGATTTGAACTCACAACCTTCCAAGCAGTAGTTCAATATATTAACCACTAAGCCCTGCAGATCTAGGCCCTGCTTACTAATTTCTGTCATGATGGATTTTATTTTTTTGCTCGTTTGCATAATATGCAAAACCTACTTTTGTGCACTACTCCTAGGATCTTCACAAGTTTAGGGCAGTGTTGACTCAATGGTTAAGGTTCTGAGTTACTGATAACAAAATCAGGGGTTCAAGCCCCAGCACCGCCAAGCTGCTGCTTGAGCAAGGCCCTTAACCCTCTCTACTCCAGCGGTGCTGTATCATGGCTGCCCCTGAGCGCTGACACCAACTTCCAATAAACTGGGATATGCGATGAAAAGAATTTCACTGTGCTGTAAAACTTGTAAAAAGTTTGGAGTCAAACTGCTCAGGAGAGTGTGGACCTCACCGATAATCCAGAACATGTTGAGATTTGTAAACACCACATGTCTATCAGTTCTAACAAGGTGAAGCTAGCTGTAATTCATGATTATAGGTTGTATGTATTTTAATTATTCTTGAAAGACATGTTCAACTAGCATTAAGCTATCATCACAAACCATGCTACGAATGTATATATGCATGATGTCTTTATTGTTTGATGTAACTTGGCAATAGCTGGTCACTGGAAACGCTATTTGCAAAGAGTGCTTGGACCCCACAGATCACCGCTTTTGGCTATATATATTTCTTTTAATGTTTTTATTAGGTTTTTTTTTTAGTTAACTTGCTTTGTGTGACTTTTAACACAACCAGTAGCATTTGGGATTACAGTTTATGAAACTTTTCTGTAATAGGTGTTAAAATAATCCATTAAAATGAAATGTTTAAATTTCTCGCTTGACGTTGATTATAATCTGTCCATGACAGTCTTATGTCTGATAAGTCTTTGTACTCTCAGGGAAAAAGTGAAACTGAGGTCATGGCCACTCCTTGGTGAGTTATTACACCTGCAATGACATAGCAGGTGTGTGTGATCACTCCTAAGAAACCAATAGAGCATGGGTGAGTGAAGTCCAAGGAAGCCTTATAAATTATTAATTTCACCGGAGATGATAGGCATTATGACTGCATGGGCCAAAAATAACTCTTACTGAACAATTTACAGTCTTATATAACACAACATAATCACCTGGGTCTAGATATAAAAAAACTATAAGATCATTAAGCAACAATGGTGACACGGTAATAACTATAGAATGGATTTTAAAGGTGCGGTGGTGATTTTCAAAACACTTTTTTGTAATGGTAACTCGGGTCTCTGTGGACCATCAACATGCAACCAGTCAGAACAAGTAGGCACCTGTCAGTCATTTTATGGGCGTGGCTTTAGAGGGAGAAGGTCTGAAGGTCTGAGAAGGTTTGAGAAACACTGAAGGTCTTATGCTACATTCGAATAAAGCTCATAACACAGAAATTTCCTAACCTAAACCAATAAAACCCCCAAACTCTTAACTCTGAATTCCTGGTCAGGAAGGTTTCTTCAAATCAATTCACATTTTTAAATGAGTTTATAGTAGTATTTACTTCAGAGCGATCAAAATAGATGCTAATTTTAGCTGGTTAGCTTGTTGCTAGCAAAGCACACACACTTTTATAGACTCACACATTCACGTTCTTCTCAGCAATTTATAGCTCAAACATACGGAGTTGAAAAATGACATCATTTTAAAAAAGTTCAGACTGAAGTCAAACACAGCATTACGTTTTGCCAAAAATCGCTTACTGCACTTTTAAGACCTTTAAGAGGTGCAGATTTCCATGTGTGCTCTCATTTTAATATGATTTGAATGAGGAAGAAGAAACTGGAGAAATCAGTTAATGGAAACAGGAAGTTGTGATTGTTTAGAAAGTGATGATTAAACAGGAATAGACATGTCTGGGTAAAGTACATCATGCTCACTACATACCGTACAATCAGAACAAACAAAAAAACCCAACACAGTATTGTTGTCATGGAGTGTCATCTGAAAGCACAATCAGATGAACGTCATGATGGAAGCATTCAAATGTGGACAGGTTTACACCTCTAACTTCTGTGAATGAGTCCTACATGACATATAGACTGCACTCTGACCTACAGCTAGCACTTTTCTAAAGACAATAAAATAATGATAGCATCCGAAACCACCATAAAACTGGTGTGTAATTATCGCGACATGAAAATGAACTGTTCTAGTGAATATTTATAGTGTCCTACACTTCCTGAACTGACCCAGGAACTGGACTTTCTGAAGTTTCCTTTATTTCTTTTCTTTCTAGGGACAGTTTAGCTGATAAACTAATCATTTAAGCTTACAATTCACAGCTGTGAGGGGGAAAATGTAAAGAAGAGAATACCTGAGTGAATAGGAGTGTAATTGTAATTATAGTTCATACATAATAGGAGGCTGTGATAATAACAGTGTTATCATTTATAACTAATGAAACAGAACAGAACTAAATAAAATATCTGTATAGGAAGGGTTTATGGTCTTAGACAAATCAGACACTGCCATCTTGTGGTCAGATTTAAGAGTTGCAGCTCTGTTCATCCCGGAAATAGAATAATGCAGAGTTCGACGCCTCAATTTTCTTCTTCTGTTAGCAACGAGCTAGCAGCTAACTGTGATGAGTGATGTATTTTGATGGATCTTCCACAGAACAATGAACTGTAGAATCGGTGTTATATATTTAACAAGTGAACATGTCGGTATGTTGAGTGATCTAAAGCCAATATGTACAGTATATACAGTATAACTCATTTAAAGTTAATACGTGTTGCTGTGTTTACGTTACTGTGAGCGGCCATTTTGATTTGACGTCACTACCTGAATTCGGGGTTGAAAAGACCGTCCTGAGTTCCTGTGTAGGAATTTCAAATTCCTAGTTTTGTTGTTGTTTTTGTTTGTTTGTTTGTTTGTTTTCCCCTGGTTGGAATGCAGCATTATTTAATAATAATATGTGACCAATCATAAACTGTATGCAAGCTAAAGATGTTGAATTCTGGATTGTGATTGGTCAGAAAGTGTTGATTAATTCTCTAGAACAGCAGCTCTGACAGTAGTGCAGGTTTATATTAATCCGCTCGTTCTAATATGTTGTTGTTTCTAAACGCTCCACATAACTTCTGTAAAGAGAAGAAATGTTTATGTAACATGTATGGAAGGAGTCTCCAGTGTCAGTCAGAGGTAAAGTTGTAACTTTAAGTTTTCCCACATCTTCAGGACAGAGGAGTTTACCCTTCTTTGCAGTTTCTCTGTAACAAAAAGACAACAAGCTGCGTTTATTTTGTCTTATTAACTTGTAGAGAGAGAATAAAGAGAGAAAATAGAGAGAGGGCTGGTGAGGGAACGAGTGTTTATAGCTGCTATAACATAAGTGAGAACAGGAACTAAGTTGCTTCATAAGTATTAAATGTAACTATAAATGGATAAAAGTATATGTAATTTCTTTAATAAATAAAACATTGCAAAGGTCGGCAAGATGCTGTGGTATAAGAGGAATAAAACATCTAAAAATAATCAACTTTGGCACTGATTATTTTCCTATAACAGCACACCCTGTCCTGTTTTCTGTGTGAAGGTGGAGTTTGTATGTGGTAAGGAGAACTCCTAATGATCATCTTATCTTCAAAACGAGAAACCTCGTTACTGTTATGGACCCCTTCTTGTCCACTTGCCTTCACGAGTGTGTGTCACCAAGGGCAAATACAGAGGGCAGGTCGATGGGTGTGTGTTAAAAAATATTAAACCAGGGCCACAAATATGTGAACAATTCTGCCCTTTTGTAACCCTGTTTACATTATTATTACCTATAGATATTTAATACAACATTATCACTGTAATTTATTAGATTTTATTAGTACAGTAAAATGTAATACAAGATCACGGTGAAAATAATTCCTGAAGCTTTACTGTGTCTGCTGTTGTCACGTGTTTTAAACATAAATTTTAAACATAAAATAAATGCATTCAGTTAATATTATTTATTACAGAGGTAATGAAAGGATATGAAGTCACAAGGAAGTCATAAGAATAAATGATTATATGAATACACATTGAGTGAAAATATACTGTAATTCATTATGTCTGTTAGTTTGATTGGAAACAAATATCATAACAATAAAACAAATAAAAAATATTAATACATTTAAAGTAAACATCTATGAAAGTTTTAGTTAGATTTTTATTCATTTTCTCATTACATTACACCTTACTAAGGTCACAGATTATTTTTTATTAAGAATGGATGTCACAATAATACATCTTTTTAGCATTTAGACCACTTTTCCTCGAGCATTTAGAGAGCAGTCGAATATTATCGACTCACCTTGTTGGGGAGTTATTATTATTTTCATTGAATTATTTACTTTGCTTGTTATTTTATTGATATTTGTCTTTTATCCTGTCTATTTCATTCGAAAATCGAAAGGATGACACTAGCAGGTCTCTGCACTTTTAAATTAGTCTTTGTCACGTTTAGTTGCAGGAATGCTCTATCACACCAGTGTACAAAGTCTACAACAGGACTAGGATTGTTTTCTTCATCATGGAGGAGACTGACAAGAGCAGCAACATGTGAAAATTGTAAAATATGTCTGTTATCATGCCGACTGTGACAATTGTCAGTGTAGAGAACACACCCCTGAGGAGACCCTGTGGATGATGACATGTATTCAGACAAACCTCCATTCACCTCTGAGTTACTCTCTGAGTTCTCTCAGTTAAAAAAAAAATCAAGACTCCGGCCCACTATAGGTTATTAAAATCAAGACCATAATTAAAGTATGTATCTACTAAAATGTGAGGTTGAACTGTGTTAAAAACAGATGAAAAAGACACAAATAAAATCCTGGTATGTGTTTTACTACCTTCCAAGTGTTTGGATAAGAGGTTAACAGAGTGGCAGTAACATCTGCTACCCTTCGCTAAGCCCTATAAGCAAACTGTAACTGGTCAATGAGATTTTCTCGTTTCACAAGGAGCTCTTTCTCCATCAGTCTTTCAAAACACTTCATGACTATGGACCTCAAGGTAACAGGCCTAAAATCATTTAGTGTTTTGGGGATAGCTATGTTTGGTAACTGGAATAACTATAGACCAAAAACCAAACAAATAGATAGTCAGATGTACAGACAGGTAGATAGAGAGATGGGGAGAGAGAGAGAGAGAGAGAGAGAGAAGGAAATCACTGAATACACTCCCTAGTGCTTATACACACACTTCAGCCATGTTGAGTGAAATAAACTCTCACTTCCAGTTTTTTTGGGGGTCTTCAAAGGAACAAAATCCTGAAAAGTATCCTCTGTGTGCCAGGGCGTGTCCAAACCTTTAATCAGTGGAGCTTTAAAAGATTTTCAGAGTAATGATCTTTCATCTTTTCTCTGTGTGTCAGTGTCAGTGTTGATTAACTGTCAAAATCTTCCAGCTTCATATACACACCTGATTTACACCTGAAACATCGTGATCTTGCACACCTGGAGGTGTGGATCAGTGTAAAACATTCGGGGTAAGCGTGTTAGTGGATGATGATGTCCTGATTATATCATGAATTCAGTTTCTTCTGTCTGTAAACAGACACTAAACACCTCTGAGATTGTAGAGGCATTTTAAAGCACATACAACAACATGAGATTTTTTTTCCTGTCACTACTTCCTGTTCACTACACCACCCTGCTACTGCTTCTGATAAAGAATACATCAGGTTCTAGAGCCAGCTGGACAGCAGTTTGTCCAACATCTGTTTTAAGATCACGATTAGTTTAATGAGCTGATGAGACGAGGAAATCATGTTAGAAGAGTTAAACACACGTCTGAGACGAGAAAATGTGGACAAATTCCATAGAAAGGCTGTGTACATGAACAGATCAGTATTACATGTGCTAAGGTGTTTGTTTGGTTTTTTTTTTTTGGTTTTTTTTTTAAATATGTGATGAAAATATTTACTCATTCTATAAAGGTCATGTAAAGTCAGGATGGGTAAAGTGTGAAATTTTTCTTCCTTGTCTTGTTTTTGTTTTGGACAGAAACTACATTTTATGAATTCGTTCAGTATCTATCTATCTATCTGTCTGTCTGTCTGTCTGTCAATCTGTTTTTCATCTATCTATCTATCAACCTGTTGTGTTTGTCTGTCAGTGTATTTATATCTGTATGTCTTTCTATCTATCTGTCTGCTTTATTCTGTCTATCTGTGTATTTATATATTATATCTGTCTGTCTGACTATTCATTTACATGTTTGTTTTTTGCTCTCTCTCTCTCTCTCTCTCTCTCTCTCTCTCTCTCTCTCTCTCTCTCTCTCTGTACTGTTCCTTTAAGAGAACTTTTCCGAAAAACTCGATTCGATTCGGTGATGTTTCAGAATCGAATCTCTCGATCGGTACACTTAAGTGAGTCGTTCAGAAGAGATTCGGTTCTTTAGTGATTCACTGGTATGTGTATAATCCTGTGTTTGTGATAGAGAGAGAGAGAGAGAGAGAGAAAGAGAGAGAGAGGAAAAACACGGTGGGCTGAAGCTGAAGTATTTGTCAGGCTGTGGATCCGAGTCAGGATTAAAGATGCTTCTGCGGAACTTGTTCCGGGCCGTAATCATGGGTCCTCCGGGTTCGGGGAAAGGAACCGTGTCGTCTCGGATTACTGAAAGTTTCGGGCTGCAGCATCTCTCCAGCGGGGACATGTTACGGGCCAACATTAAAGCCAAGAGCGGTGAGAAAGCTCCTAATGTCATCTCTGTCTTCAGCCTCGATCAGACCGAGCAGGAATTCCGATCCTGAAGCTCAGGTGTCTGATCTGATCTGATCCGTGTAACGGAACAGCGGGGAGATGAAAGTGAAACGGGGCGCGTGACGATTTCACGCGTTTTCACGCGGTGAAGTTACTGCCTTGTTTTTGTTTTTGTTTTCCACTAAACTGCTTTAGGCTTTTTAATCGAGTCGCTACGTGAGCTGTTTTTAATCTTTTATGGAGTAGAGTGTGTGTGTGTGTGTGTGTGTGTGTGTGTGTGTGTGGTTACCCTACATAGTGTCCTGCTCTTTGGGTCTCTGATTATAACTAATATTTAACTTGTATTTAAATTCTTGCTGGAGTTGAGTTCTCTGCATAGTTTTGCATTCCACTTCCTGTTAAACTCTCCTTAATCTTCTGTTTACACGTCCACACACACACACACACACACACACACACACACACACACACACACTTCCTTCCCTGCACAGATCTCAGAAGTGTTCAGGCCAAACTAAACTAACAAGCCTAGTTTTATTTCTTTTTTTGTATGTATGCTAAGTATAATTAAACATGTCAGTTTATTGGATCTGCAGTGCACCGTACAGGACACTCCACTCACACACTTTTATCAGGGGACGAGGGAGGAAACTATAAACTGAAGGTTCAGGAGCAGGACTCTGTTTAATTTATTTATTTTGGGCTACAGCCAGACACACACACACACACACACACACTCACACACACACATCCCTACTCAATCTACTGACACATCACAACATGCGCAGGTACGTGGTAACCTTCGGCTACAGAGAGTTTAATATCCTTTCATATAACAGAAGGATTGTAACGTGTAAAGACTGTGGGAAGAAAAATTAAATACACTGGATCGAGTACATCAGAATTCACCTGAAAGACCACTGAAAACACACACTCAGTGAGCAGTTCATTAGGAACACCTACTCATTCATCCATCCATCTGTTTTCCGTAGTGCTTATCCTACACAGGGTTGCGTGGAGCCTGGAGACTATCCCAGGGACTCGGGGCACAAGGCGGGGGACACCCTGGACGGAGAGATAATCCATCACAGAACCTACTCATTCATGCAATTATTTAATCAGCCAATCGTGTGGCAGCAGCGTAGTGTATACAATCCTGCAGATACAGGTCAAGAGCTTCAGTTAACGTTCACATCAGACATCAGCACGAGGAAAAAACCGTGAGCTCTGTGATTCGGAGCGTGGCGTGGATGTTGGTACTAGATGGGCTGGTTTGAGTATTTCTATAACTCCTTTCTGATCTGGGATTTTCACACACGGCAGTCTCGAGAGTTTACTCGGAATGGAGCGAAAACCAAAAAACATCGAGTGCGTGACAGTTCTGTGAGTGGAAATGCCGTGTTGATGAGCGAGGGTCAGAGGAAAAGTGTCCGATCGGTTCAGGAAGAATATAGTAACTCGTATAATCACTCTTTACAACCGCGTTGAGCAGAAAAGCATCTCGGCATGAACGAAACATTCAACCTGTTCCTCTTCCGTCAGCGAAGGACAGGAATCCGACGCTACAGCGGGCACAGACTCACTAAAACGGGACGGTTTTATCCCCGGGTCTTTTCCAGTCTCCACATGTCCGGTCTGTGCCCGCTGGAGCTCTTCTTGGCTGACAGAAGAGGAACCTGATGTGGTCTTCTGAGTTTCATTCTTTATTGATCATTATTCTTCTTTTTTCTTTGTTTAGAGATTAAAAGTTTTAAAACATCTGAAGACCAAATAGTGATTGTCATGTTGGACCTTAATGTTCCTTCATGTGTGTAAAAATGTGTAGTTTCAAAACAAAGTATTTTTTAATGTCTGAAGTGGCATTTTATGAAAAGAAAAGAAGTGTTTATAAAATTTATAGTTGCAGCTTGAACACAGCTGTTGATTTATGTTTTCCCCCTTTACTGTGAACAGTACTGTTCTTCATCCTGACGATGCGGTTAAATACTCCTCGTGTAGATTCTCTTGACTTAGGACTTGATTTAAAGACTCGAGACGACTTTTTTTCTTGCATTTTATTACTTGTGAACATCTCTGGTGATTTATTTTCCTCTAACAGCACGTCCCCAAGTGTTTTATTCCTCTTACACCACAGCAACTTACCAACAATTACAACTTTTTATGAATTAAACAGCAACACGTCATACTTTCTATAGATTTTTACTTACATTTAATGTTCCTTTTCTCACTTACGTTATAGCAGCTATAAACATTCATTCCCTCACCAGAGTCTCTTTTATTCTCTCTCTTCAATTTAATGACAAAAATACTTTCAGCTTGTCATGTTACAGAGAAACAGTAAAGAAGTGTAAACTCTGTCCTGAAACTTACAGCTTTACCTCTGACTGTTACACGGCACTGACACTGGAGACTCCTTCCATACATGTTACATAAACATTTATTCTCCTTACTGAAAAATCTGTGTATGTGGGGCGTCTGCAGTACACGTCCCTGTGAACGAGCCGTTACTATAGAAATGATAACGTATCAGAACGAGCGCATTAATGTAAGCCTGCGCTACTGTCAGAGCCGCTGTTATAGAGAATTAATCACCACCTTCTGACCAATCACAGTCCAGAACTCGGCAGCGCCGTGGTGTAAGAGCATGTATGGGGTAAAAATGTTGTATGAATGTAAGTAGAGGTTTTTTTTTTTTGGTGTTCTGTACAGAACTGGGTCTTCTGCTGAAGTCGTGTATAGATCAGGGTCAGCTGGTTCCCGATGATGTCATCTCTCGCCTCATCCTGGCCAGCCTCCGAGACATGGAGCAGAGCAGCTGGCTGTTAGATGGTAAGACTCTCTCACACTCACGTCATCTTCACTCCATCTGTGTTTATGAGACGATAGATCAGAATTTCAGCTTTTATTTCCTCATATTTACATCTAGACGTGTTAAACAGCTTAGAACACGGCGCCTTTTGGTTGAACCCACCCTTTTTCTCTCTCCACATGATCAAAAATATTGGAACATGTGACTGACAGGTGTTTCTTGCTGCCCAGGTGTGTCCTGTTAGATTGATTGTTTACAGAATTAATATCTCTGAATGTCTACAGTTTGAGCCCTGGGTTTCACCTGTGAAGACCACACTTGTTGTTAAAAAGGATAAACCAACATGAAGATCAGAGATCTGTGTATGGGAGAAAAGAGGGAAAATCTATCAGAAGCATTGCACAAACACTGGGTATACAAC
>JANDJT010000060.1:644886-661646 GCA_024331685.1 Stegophilus panzeri
TGTGTGTGTGTGTGTATGTGTGTGTATGTGTGTGTGTGTGTGTATGTGTGTGTGTGTATGTGTGTGTGTGTGTGTGTGTGTGTGTGTATGAGAGAGAGAGAGAGAGAGAAGTATACACTTACAGGAGGCAGAGATTCCAGCACTTCTTTAGGGTCGAGTCTGCAGCTGGCCGGTGTACACAGCTGCTCCAGAGTTTTGGGCGTGTCCACTTTGGGCTTGATGGCGTACTCCCTCACCCTGTGTTTAAAGGCCTCGAGTTCAGTGTGGAAGACGTCCAAATATCCCTCCTGTCCCGCCTTAAATATAAATACAGGTGATGGAGACATAATACGGACTAGAACGCTCTGATCAGGCTCAAAGATTTTAAATAACACGTATATACTGTACACTATACAGCCAAAAGTATGTGCACCCCTGACCATCACACCCATATGTGATTCCTCTAGGTCATTCCAGAACTTTCCATTTCTTCCTTCTGAGCCATTCCCTGTTGGAAGGTTCACTTCTTCATGGCCTCACATTCTCCTCAAGCACACTCTGGTATGAAAGAGAATTCATATTCGATTCTACGACAGCAACAAAGCAGCTTCCAACCACACCATGTCCAGCACGAGGTTCTTCTGATCAGACGCTGTTTTTTGGTGTCCGCTGAACAAACATGACTTGTGGTACCGTGACCAAACAACGTTGACATCAACAGTGGCGAGACCTACCTGCAGATCGTACAGAGACTTCGTTAGCATTTTACGGTCTGCTCTCAGGTTAAGTTTGCTGGGGCGGCCTGTCGTAGACAAGCTAGCAGTGGTTTTAAATCATCTCCACTTGTTGGATGATTTTCCAGACAGTGAAATGACTGATTTCCAATATTTTTGGAAATCTTCTTAAACTTTATCATCTTTCTGAAGGTCTCAGAGAGCTCTTTTGAGCTAGGCATGATGATAACCATAGACTCCAATAACAGAGCAAACCAGACAGGCTCTTCCAAGGTTCCTTCTAATCGTTAGCACCTGATATCAGCATTGTTTAAATAAAGACCAGATATTATGTATGTCCAAATATGTTGGAAAAAATTCTAAACTATTCTCAGGGTTTTGTATTTACTCGTTCACGTGACTGTTCGAGGTTCAAACCTGTTCCAGCATGACAATATCCCTGTGAGCAGATCCATGAAGACATGGTTTGCCAAGTTTGGAGTGGAAAAAACTCAGAGCCGTGACCTGGAACGCCGACAGTGTGCCAGGCCTCCTCATCAACATCAGTGCCTGACCTCACTGATGACCTTGTGGCTGAATGAACACAAATCCCTCAGTCACAAGCTAAAATCTAAGCCTTCCAAGATGAAATGGAACAGCAAAAGGGAATAAATCTAGAATGGGATGTCGTTTGACTTCGTATTTGTTAAATGATATAAATATTATCATTTGTTAGGAAAGGGTTTTCCTTCATAACCGTAGAAATAAAAAGTGTAGAAGATGGACCCTCCACTTTACTAGCAGTGGAAGCTCTTCTCCCTCACAGCTCCCCCTTGTGGTCATGTAACTTTATTACAGTTTACATTACAGTGTGGTGACACACTTTAGACTACTTTCACTTCAAGGTTCCTGTTAAAGAGAACCCAGTCGGGTCTCTGGACCGCTCACCAGCTCAAAAACAGCCTTCAAACTTCACCAAACTCACTGGGGAAAAAGCGTCAGGGTGTGAAAATGAATATCGAGTCTACAGTCGAGCCGAGTGAGTGTGAGTGTGTGTGTGTGTGTGTGTGTGTGTGTGGTTCTTACTTTGGCCTTGTGGAAGAACTGGCGGAAACAGGCACGAGGATCCTGCTGCACACTGCGGGCCATCTCCAAGATAAACTGCATGGCTACGGCCTGGTGAGCGACCTGCTCCATCAGAGCTTCCTTCTGACAGACGGATAGAAAAAGAGAGAGAGACCCTTTTTCGGGCGCTCTTATATTTTTAAAATCCGAAATAAAGCCAATTTAAATAAACGATTCATTTAAATGAAGTCACAGGTGACGCTGCTCGGCAATTGGTGGAAGCCACACGGGCTCATACATTATTCATGAATCTTCCCAGTTCATCACAGAGCCAAAACGTCACACTGTCTGACTGCGATATTTGTTGCTATTTTTTACATTTATTTATTTATTTACCTCTTCAGCGTAGAGTCGAAAGCACCATAGGATCAGGTAGTTTGCTGTTTCCTCACAGATCAGGTGAGGCAACTGCGCCAGAAAACGCTGACTGTCGTCCCATCTCCTCAACATTCCTGACAACCCGAGAACACAGAGCATGTGATGTAACATCTCACAGCGGCGAAATTCTCTAATCTGATTGGTCAGAAGGTGTGCGTTAGGCTCGGACGGTAGCTCAGAATGTAACCCGAACGACGGGTTCGTTCTAATGCACTGCGTTACCGTTTCCATAGTAACAGCTCATTCACAGGGACCTGATAATATCACAGGGACCACATAAACTAAAACTAATAATAAACGTGTTGTTTAGCGATGTAAAACGATGTAAAGCGATGTAAAATCTCATGAAACACCTCAGGAGAAGGAAAATTCAGTCTCGCGCCTAATAACTAAGGATCAGAGCTTAGAGAAGGGGCGAGTGAAAATACTATAAAATAAATAAATGACACATCGGAAATTCTCGTCTGAAATCGCAGATCTGTTCCAAAATCCTAGAAACTTATGAAAGCTTTAAATAAACAACAGTATTTATTAAAAACGCCCGACGACCACCATGACACAAATCAACTCACCGAAATGCTTCAGTTCCTCCTCATGGCGCTGGACGAAGGTTAAGCTCTTGTCCAAATCCGTGTCCATCCCCCTGGGCTTGGGATCGTTTATGATGCTCTAACGGGCACACAAAAATATTGGCACCCCAATACTATAAGTACAGGACTGTTCAACATTTTTACAATTTCATTTCTGTTCTAATGACCCAAACTTGAACTAAATTACTTAAATAAATATCATTTAATTTTTTTTAATTATTATTATTTTAAATCAACTACTTCATGCTTTGAAGTTCATGGATCGTGTTAAATAATTAAGGAAAAAAGAAAGGAAAAACTAAATCTCGTAGATATAGTTTCTGACGGTGCCAAAAATTATGATACATGACTTTTAAAAAAACTACAACAACAATAATAAAAATAAAGAAATATATTTATTTTATAACGCTTTTCATGGGCATTTATTTTATGACAACGATTTTCATAATCAATTATTATCGATTTTTTCGATTAGTTGTTGCAGCTCTACAAATTACCATTACCTAATAATTCAACGCCCTGTCATCAATTATTCCTCACATAAACTAATTTTAGGCTTGCATTATAAAAATAAGGGATTTTTTAAATTTTATAAATGATTATTTTAAGGCTAATAGAAGGCTAAGTCACTGGGTGGGTATTCATCAGATGTGAGCTGTGTGTGTGTGTGTGTGTGTGTGTGTGTGTGTGTGTGTACCTTGTCGAAGCCGCTGTGTCCGGGGTCCAGTCCGAGGACGGGGCTCCAGCGGGAGTCCAGCATGCTCTCCTTCCTCCTCCACTCCTCCTCGGTCTCAGACAGGTGTGTGGAGGAAGCGAGCGCCCGAGCCCGGGCCTGTTCTACTGACTCAGAACCGTGCAGCTCCAGACCACAGAGCCGGTCCTGAGCCTCCACCAACTGCCAACTGGACACAATGGAGGCCTTCACATACCGCTGCTGCCTCTCGCACAGAGATGCCATGCTCTCCGTATTGACCTGAGAGAGAGAGAGAGAGAGAGGGAGAGAATGAGAATAATCAGAATCTGCAATGATTTAAAAATTGGGTAATATTCAGTTTGTGTCTCTATTTCCTCCCTGTTTCGGATAAAGGTAGTTATAACCCACATGAACACCCTTTAGCACTGCTTTGTTACATCTTTATTCACCACTTATTAAGGTGTTATAAAGGCTCAGTGTGGACGCCCTTCAAACACTCTTAACTCAGAGTTTATTCTGGGAAATGACAGGGCAGAAAATAGATGATGATGCTGCAGGTTATTTCCCTCCATCAGGACCACACACACACACACACACACACACACACACTCCAGGTGGGAGTTTTACTGTCATACACAAAAGCACAGAAATCCCACAATGCACTGCAGCAGAGGTGCTAATGTCGTAATAATAATAATAAAATTATAAAATAATTATATAAAGAGTAGAGAATACCCATAATGCACTTTGCTGTATGGAAGATGTAAGACGGAACAGGGAATAGAGTAATATGGAATAGAGAAGAGAGAGTAGGGAATAGGGAATAGAGAGTATGGAATAGGGAATAGAGAGTAGGGAATAGGGAGTATGAAAGGGAGTAGGGAACAGAGGGAATGGAATAGAGAGTATGGAACGGGGGAAGTAATAGGGCGTATGGACTAGGGAATAGGGAGTATGGAATAGGGAACAGATAGGAACAGGAATAGGGAACAGATAGGATAGGGAGTAGGGAATAGGGAGTATATGGAATAGGGAGTTTGGCATAGGGAATAGGGAACAGATAGGATAGGGAGTAGGGAATAGGGAGCAGGAAATAGGGAGTATATGGAATAGGGAATAGAGAGTAGGGAGTATGGAATAGGGAGTTTGGCATAGGGAATAGGGAACAGATAGGATAACGAGTAGGGGATAGGGAGCAGGGAGAAGGGAATTGAGAGTATGGATTTGTGAAGTAGGGAACCATTTCAGTTACTCTATTAATACCCACCTCCAAATGCAGAATACAAATGACGTCACGTTTAGCAGTAATGTGTGACGTCACCACGGGCCAATTCCTATTGGCATGATGATCAAAACGTGTTTAAAACAATAAATCTGATATTTTCGATATATTTTAGATTTAACATTTCAAAGATGTCGCCATTCTGTAAACAGAAACACACAGGGGTTGATAAGGAAGAGTTAAAGTGATCACTGAAGGCGCAATGATCCTTTATATGTATTTATAATAATAATAATAAACTTTGCTAACAGTGTAAGAGTTGTTATGCTAGCTACATAACAGGTGCAGAATGGATTAGTTAGCTGCACATCAAACTCAGGGAGTGATTACTGAGCATTAATTAGCGAACTGAACTGTAATATTTTAGCAGCATGAACGCGTTTTGGTTTTTATTCCAGTTTAATTTAAAACCCGTCCGTGTCTGAGGAGATCTAGCTGCTGCTGAGGGGGAGGGAACTTACCCCAAGCTAGCTTTGCTAAATTAAGCTAAGGTTAATTCGTTTGAAATAAGGAACTGAATGAATAATGAGGTCTAGACGGAAAATACAGCAGTTTGTGAGAACTTTATGTGAAGAAGATGACTCAGTTTTGTTGAAGTCGCTACCTCGTGAGGTCGGTTTTGATTGTCACTCGTGCAGCGGGTCTCCTCAGGTGGTAACTTCATGGCTCCTCCGTTTACAAACCACTCCATCTTCAGGTATTTGTCTTCCTTAAAACTTATCGTGGTGTTAATAACCCCGAAAAGTGGCTGTTCAACTCGGAAAGCAAGCAAACGCAATCATTTTTGGCTTCACATCGCCATCAGCAGTAACAGTCATGTAATCTTAGTAGGGCCGTGTCTCAAATCGCTTCCTATTGGACTCTTTAGTGGATGACGTTGTGCTCAGAAACCGCTATCTCACACCCTACGTAGTGCGCATATGCACAAACTAGTAAGTGGTTTGGGATTCAGCCTGTAACAACAACAACAACAACAATAATTTCGATTCCGCAAGTCATGTGCTAGCCTTAAACTTTTATTTTATAATTGGTAAAAAATATTCATACAGAGATTGTCATCTCTGCAAAACGTTCTCTTATTGAAACACTTTAGGCACGCTAGTGAAATTTTATGCGATTAAGAATTCATTCTACAGCTCAAAAACAGGCGTTTGACGGTTTATTAATAAGTTAGTGAAAATTAATACATACATGAATCAATCCTAACATATTTTTTATATACTATTATATAAAACTGACAATTCAGACATCTAAAAAGTTAATGCGCAATAAGAATTTAGTTTTTTTTTTTTCTACAAACGCAATTCGCGTCACTTCATCAAACGTCCGTGAAACACAATACATTTTTTATTTAGTTCCGACCGGAAGTGCACTACATTTAAATGTCTATTCCCTGTGTTTTGCAGTGTAAGTAAAAAAAAAAATTCTACACTTGTTAATACGCAGGAATAAAACTCAAGCATACGTTGATAATGTAGATGTTTTATTTATTTATTTTATCGTTTTGTGTAGCAGATGAAAATGAAATAAGAAAAGCCCCAACGCTTAGCTTTAACTAGCTTGTCAGTTTAGCTAGCATGTTTTGGAAACGTGCCTGTGTGTGTTAGCTACTGAAATTAGCTAACGCTTTGCATTCAGAATTCTGTCTGAATAAAAAATAAATAAATAAATAAATTTACGTGACACACAGCGCTGTAAAGTTCGTGATAATGTTATAAATATTTGTTGTTGTTGTTTTTTTTTTTAACGGCAAGCTGGTTTTAAAAGCGCGTGCTCACCGGTGGATCTATTTAAGCATACGTACTATTTTGTACTTAATATTTAGTAGTGTTACTGAATCTCTACATTTTAATTTCTCTTGTTCACCTCGAAATATTTCAGCCTAATAAATTTAAACATTAAAAAATAGGGACACCAATTTATTATTATGACACACCTTACCAGCTTTATTATTTATTTTCTTTGTAATATAATTGTAAAGTTTGCTACTGGAAGAACTAATTAGTTGACTTCACTTAGGAGTATTATTCTTAATTGACTGTGTGTGTGTGTGTGTGTGTGTGTGTGTGTGTGAACCAGCTGTAGTATGTTCATTTGCTGTACTATAAAGAGAGAGATAGTTTAGTACACAAACTTTATTCCAGTTCTGTTCACTTCCATCTCACTCCTAAGATCCATAAATGCACCAAAGCTCATTAAACTCATCTAACTGAATTGAATGGATTATTAAAAAAAACCCCAAAACAATTAAAGGCTAGAAATGTGGTTATTAAATGTTAAACCATTTTCATAAATAAAAGAATTCCTTTGGTCCAGTACTGGTGAAGTGAAGATGGCAGAAAATTATTTTTAAGTTGTCTTATAAGAGGCACGACATTAAATAGAAATGCAAATAGAGTTTAAATTGGATCTGGTGGAAAAGAGAGAGGCGATGATGATTAAACTACTAAAAGTCTGTTTCTCGTGCTTCAGAGACCTGCAGTGAAAATTAGGATTCGTTTATTGTAGAATTGCAGCGTCCTTCGTTAGAGTTGTGATTAGAGTGAAATCTTCTATCTGAATCATTTTATTTGCTCCTCAGTGTAGTTTGGTGTGGCTCTGCACTCAGGTAAGGGGCGTGGCCTAAAATCTGAAAGCAGAGATTGGATGTTAGAAGTGATTTGAATGCTTTATTGGGAGCTTCTTATTTCATTTTACTTTATGTTTATGTACAAATTGTGTTAATGGATGGTTACAAACTATTATATCTGTATCAGTCCGATGTTATGTTTGTTTACTGATAAAAATGGTTCTGATACCAGCATGTGTTACCAGGAGGTACTACATGACGTAATCCTAGTATACGTCACTAGCAGCATGCGACAACAACCAACATAAACAGAGCAAAATAAAATGTTCTGAGATGTTCCTGATCTTATTTGGGTGTCCGTATTGGCAAGTCCTTATAAATGGTTCCTTCTAGGTACTGTAGAGTTTGTAGTTTTGGGTCATTTGCTGCTGCTTGGAGTGTCATTCTTCATTTTGGCCATGTGGTGGCAGTATAATAGCACATGTATAAGTGTGTGTGTGTGGAGTTCAGTGCCAGCACCCTCCCCTGGGGAACAGGCGAGTGAGAAACAGTCCAGACTTCAGACTTAAAAAACATCTATAACCTCAAAGCATGTCATCCAGCCAGCTGGCAGCGAGCCCCGGCGTGGCCCGGCGTTCCCACAGGGAGGGAGGGAGTGAGTGTGTGTGTGTGTGAGTGAGAGAGAAATATGTGGTCTATATGTGTTTTTTCTGCATTTTTACACCTCGGGCGCTTTGCTCACATGTTACTCATCTCAATACCATAAAAAAAAAGCTCCTCATGCTTGGTGTTGGTGTTACGTTTCTCCATCAATCTAACACCCAAAAACGGTGACGTGTGCACATCTGCCGATGAAAACGCACCCAGATTGATGGTGAGATGATGAGCAGAAAAACCTGGTGTGAAATGTTTCCTCATTTGTCAGCAAGAACTTGCAAAATATCTCAGTGTGAAAGAATGAAAGTTATAAAAACCCTCGCTGGCGTGGATGTGAAGGATATCAGGAACAGATGCCCGAACAGAACAGGGGGAAGAGGGGGAAAAAAGGACTTGTGCTTTGGGTTTTACATTTTCGGGTCATTTATCAAATGGTACTGAAACCTCAGCACCTGCGTGCGGATCATGTCTCGGACTCGGAGGAGAGTTCTCTTCCAAAATATATGGACGGCTGCGTCCTAAATCCTGCGCTGCACAATACTGCTGTATGGAAGGATTATTTAGAAAATCGAGCAATTTAATCTGTGAATTAAAATCTCCAGCATGCCAAAACTATTTACACAATTACCAGTGCTACTACAGAACTTATAACGAGGTTTAATAAATAAACACGTTGTTAATTACGGTACAATATTTCTGACATCACACAGTTCGTCATACTACCCACATATATATCAGCGTGAACGACGAACCAATGATGCGAGTCATAACTGTTTTTAAAGCTCTGTTTTGTTCAATTCTGACGAGTCAAATTCAAAATGTGACTCAACAGAGTCTCGACAGAAAATGAGTCTTAACTGATGCAAAATTCATTTTTGGTGAATCATTTTCCTTGTCTAGAATCGACTCTGAGTTTGTGGAGTTGACTCGTTTGTTTGTTTAGTTTTTGTTTTTTAATTCATGTAATCAGTGAATCGACTCTTTTTGGAATTGACTTTGTTTCATGTTTCTCTAGCTCAGACGCTTAATGTGAATCGTTTCGTTGTGTGGAATCGACTTTGAATCTTTGGAGTTGACACACTGGGATTTTAAATGCCTTGGAATCAGTGAATTGACTCTTTTTGGAATCGACTCCCAGCAGCTTCGTTTCATTTTGTTCGATGCCGATGCGTCAAATTCCAATATCCGCTGTCTGCCTCTCTATGTGAATCATTTTTGTTGCGGAATCGACTCTGAATCTTTGGGAATCTTTAGAGTTGACTCACTGGTGTTATTATATGCTTGGAATAAGTGAATCGACTCTTTTTGTAATCGACTCCCTGCAACTTCGTTTCATTTTGTTCGATTCCAACGAGTCAAATCCAACTCAAATATCCGTTGTCTGTTTCTCTAGGTGAATCTTTTTTTGGATCAATTTTTGCAGTTGACTTATTGAGGTTTTTAAATGGCTGGAATCAGTGAATCGACTCTTTAAAAAATATACTGCCAGCTGTGAACTGAACTGAAGTTTGATGATTCGATACACAACATATGTGTATTAAAAACATAAATAATATATTATTTAAAGATAATATATATATTAGACTCGATGTTCTCACACACTGAGTACTGAAATGTGTTTTTGTTTCTACAGGAAGCTGACACAGTGCTGAGAGCGCGCCACCTGCTGGAGAAACATGAATCGGACGTCCTTGAGATCAGACGGTACATCATTAAACATCACTATTCACTCAGTAATCTTTCTCATTTTTATTTTTTGTATTTGATGTTACTCTGTGTAGTGTGAGATTTAATAGGAAGCTATACAAAATAATATCTGTAGGATAAAATGTTAATAAATTGTTTAATATATTTTTTAAACATCCTAGAAAAAACAACCTCTATCACTAGAGATATGCCAGGATTTATGAATATGCATGAGCACATTTACATTTATTCATTTAGCAGACGCTTTTATCCAAAGCGACTTACAAATGAGAAAATATGTATGCAAATGAGTATGCAAATCAGACACGCCCCTGTGTCCACCTGCCATTCCTAAAATATCGTTATCAATATTAACTTTAGCTCGCTTATAACTGTGTCATATAATGGAAAGAGTTTAATTATTTTATTAGTCATTTTTTTTAAAAACAGAGTTCAGGGGTCCAAGTGGAATCCTTTTAGGAACCTTTTTTGTGAACGTATTTTATAAAAGAACCGTTAAAATGTACGCAGTTTCCCAAATGTAACCGATCAGCCGAGAGACGTTCTGCTTTAGTTTTGCACCAAAGCTATGACGCTAAGGCGTTTTTGTTTTTGGAAAAAAAACCCCGGTTCTTTAAAGGTTCCTCAAGCGGTTAAGTGGATAACTAAAGGTTCTTAGTGTTCTAAAGAGGTTCTGCTTCTAATTGGGAACTAATCCGTTGTAGGGTTCTGCGTAGGAACTTTACAGGTTCTTCCAGAAAGAAAGCTGAGGAACCCTTGTGTCTGTGAAGAACCTTTACAATGGAAGATAAAGGTTCCTAGTAGAACCATGAACCATCTAAAAAAACCACTGAGGAACTTTTTTTTTCACTGAGCGTATGCAGTCTCCGTTTTAGATGAAAATTTTTGCTAAAATAGCTTTTTATTTACGTTAAATTCCACAGAGATGCTAAATTATTCGTAATAGATTTATATTATATTAAGCTCTGCCTCTCGCCTTTGAAGTACGCAATTGTAGTGACAAGCTACGTAAAAGTCATGTGGAAGATAATATTGTTGCTTATTTGTTTGTTTGTTTGTTTGTTTGTTTGAGACCGCGGTTCTTAACGACGTTGTTTAATGTCGATTCAGGTTTGTGTAAATAATGTCGGTGAGATCGGCTTCTATTATTTGTTAGCCGGATTAGCCTTGTAGCTGCAGTGCAGAGCTAAAAAAGAAAGAAACGTTCAGACACTGAACATGTGTTAGCGTTTAGGTGAAAGAGGAAAATAAAATAATTGAAAAAAGGTGCATTTTATTTTTTTTCTTTAAACCTCCCCTTTAACTCATAACTCTCACTGCTCCTGTTCAGTTCAGGAACAACCCACATTCCACCGTCTCCTTCCTTTCATCCGGCTTTCCCTGTATGTGTGTGTGTGTGAGTGTGTGAATGTGTGTGTGTGTGAGTGTGAGAAAGAATGGGGACAGGATGAGGACAAAGACGAGAGATTGTCAGGTGTGTTTTGCTCGACTGTCGCCCGGGCCGTGGAGAGTCATGGGAAATGACTGAGTGCTCTCTCTCTCTGTGTGTGTGTGTGTGTGTGTGTGTGTGTGTGTGTGTGAAAGAGGATCGTTCACAGGTTCGTGTTTTGCTCGGAGATCTGTGCAGAAACATGCAGCGGCGTTTTTGTGTCTCAGCTCTGTCCTGTCATGTACGCTGGAACACCGGCGCTGCGATTTATGTAGTTTGTGTAAAGTTTTCTGTAGGGACTCGGACAACCGTGAGTGTGTCTGCGAGTGAGAGTGTGTGCGAGTGTGCGTGTCGCACGACCTCACCAGGTTAAGTAACTCCCCATTTTTATTTTACGAAGACGTTTGGGAAAACGTGACGTGACCACAGACACGTGTGTAGAATGGCATTCACGTGAAGTATGAAGTTTTTGTTCTCCGACATCAAAAATGTTAAAGAATACACAACATATCTAATTGTTTATAAGATGAACCGTAGTGCGGTTTGATCGTTGTTGTGGGTTCTCTTGCTGTGGTGTAAGAGGAATAAAACACGGCTAGAGGTGGATAGATTTCCTGTAATAGCACACCCCGGACTGGTTCTGCTCAGATCTGCTCGTCCAGGATCCGTGATCTGCTTCAGAGGAAATCCGAGACAAACAGGAGAGGAGGAGGGTTGAGGAGAGAGAGAGAGAGAGAGAGAGAGAGACAGAGAGTGAGAGAGAGAGAGATACACATCGAGAGACACAGAGAGAGAGACACACACACACAGACACAGAGAGAGAGAGAGAGAGACACACACAGAGAGAGACACAGCGCGCGAGAGAGTGAGAGAGAGACACACACAGAGAGAGACACAGCGCGCGAGAGAGAGAGAGACACACAGAGACAGACACAGAGCGAGTGAGAGAGTGAGAGAGAGAGAGATTTGAGGTGTTGGCCACACAGCATGTTGTTTTCAGCATGTCTCAGACAAGTGTACACACTTCCCCTCCACTCCTCTATTGTTATCCCTCCTTTTTTCCCCGACCCTCCTCCTTCTTCTCCTGGAGAAAACGTCTCATCTTCTCACAGTATTCTGTCTCTCTGAAATCATTCCCAAAAAACACAAAGGCTCAGCACCTCTCCAGCTCCAGTGCCTTCTCCTCCTCTTCATCCTCCTCCCTTCTCCCTCTTATGCATATTAAATGGCCATTTTGTGACCCTCTTTTTTTTGGGCTCCATTCACATGCGGCGTGAACTCTCTACATGTAACGGAGAGTCAGAGCGGAGGGAGGAAGGAGATGATCAAAGGGCGTACGTTTCTTCTTCTCCAACATCCTGCTTTTAGTGACCGGGGGGGGAATTGGGGGATTAAGGTTAGGGGTAGGGTTAGTGTTAGTTAGGGTTAGAGTTAGGTAGGGTTAGGGTTAATCTACATTTAATGTCTACAGAAATTAATTCATTTATATTTTTTACATTAAAAAATGCATGTATATTTATTGACAAGGAGAAAAATTGTGTAGGTTTTTGTCTGTAAAATTTTTTCACATTTTACAATTTGTAACATCAGCTGCTTTTTAAGTTTATAATTATTTTACTAAATTAATAAAGATATGACAATATACACGAGATCTCAGAAATGTGTTCTGTGCCATTTATCACAATATCGATTAAAAAAAAAATTATAAAGTTTAAATGTTAAAAATGTAAAAGTTATGAGGTTTAAAGATAAAAAAAAAAAAAAATGAAAACTTTAAAAATAAAAAAGGTTTACAGGTTAAAATGTAAAGTGCTGTGGGGTTAAATGGATCAGTGAGAGTTTTTGTGAGTTAAAGGTAAAGAATGTAAACATAAATAAGGTTAAAAAGGAAAAGGTCATGTTTAATGAGAGTGAGCTGAACACAGAGTCACACGGAGAACAGCGAGCGGGAAAAGTGTTCGGATGAAGAACGGAAGGAAAGCGGATGGGAACGCTGAGGGGTGTGTGTGTGTGTGTGTGTGTGTGTGTGTGTGTGTGTACAGGTGATGACGTGGCCGTGCTGAGAGAGCAGCTCTGTGACCTGTGGTGCAGGAAGGAGCTGGAGGCGGTGAGAACTCAGAACATCACTCGGAGCCTTACTGCTGAAGTTCTTATAGCCACAGCATACTTTTTATCCATTTACAGTTACATTTATTTGCAAGTTGGTTCCTGTTCTCATTGACATTATAGCAGCTTCAGACAAGTCATATTCTCACATCCTGAAATGTGGAAATTAAACCACTTTCACATGAAATAAGACTTTGTTTTAAAATTAACTAAATACTAACTGGTATTTGTGGCTATATTTAATTATTATTATTATTATTATTATTATTATTATTATTAATTCTTTTCAGCTTTATATTCAACTTGTAACTAAAAATAATTAGTAATATGTATAGGTTTGTGTTGCATTAAATTTTAGTAATTGAAGAGTTTTTGTTTATTTATTTATTTATTTATTTATTTACTACCTGATGGACATTTATGACGATATAAATCTCCGTCTATTTTAGAATAATTTTTATAACATTTTTCACCTTTTCTTCAGTCTGCTGCCTTTTTTTTTTTTTTCTCTGCTGAATTCTGATTGGTTCGTTGTAATAGAAATGATTAGAATTTTGTCACATGATAATAAACTAGAGTAATTGTAATGTCTTTGTCGTTATAAACGTAGAACATGGTTTGTTTATTGATAAAGAATTTATACGCTGAAGTGAAAGAAAGCCGTCTAACGTTCCGATCCTGTTCCCCTCGTTTCCGCCAGCTGAGACTACAGGCTGTGAGCGGGTTCTCCCGGTTCCGCTCGCCCCTGGCCGGGCTCCTGACGCTCCTGGACGGCTGCCCGGGTGTCCAGAAGAACAGATCCACCACGCTGGGGCAGATCCTCCTCACCGAGTTTGTGCGATGGAGACGCAGCCGGGCGCGGGTCAGCGTGAAGGAGCTGGAGGACGAGGAGGAGAAGCGGAACCTTCAGCTCCGGGCTCTAGAGCTCATCACGGCCTCGCCGCAGGGATGCGTGGACCTCCTGCTGGAGATCTACGAGCTGAAGAGCCTGGAGAAGAGCCTGCTTCTGGAGCACGTGGCCTTCCTGCAGATCAGCCGCTGTTTCAGAGAGGTTTCTTTTTTTTTGTTCTGCATTTTTTAACTCTGTTGTGTCAGAACAGATTTGGCCTTGGGGCAGAAATTAAATTTTCACAGACGTGATTGACGCTAAAGATCCTGCCAACTATTTTAATCAGATGAGCGCCAAAACACCTTTCCCAGACAAAAAAACACCCCTGAAATTGGAGCTTAAATTACCATTGATATTTTATTTGTTTTTTAAAATACTATTTCTTTTCTTGCATACCAGTTTAGATTTTATTTATTTATTAAAATACCATTTATATGTAATTTGTATTTAAAATACCCGATTTATTTCATTTATTTTAAAATACTATTCGTTTTCTTGAATAAGTTTCTATTTCTATTTAGTTTATTATTTTGCTCTATTTTGTTTTGCCGTTTCTGTTTTAAAAACTTTTTTAAATACCGTTTTATATTTTGTTTGTTTTAAAATACGTTTTAATGTAATTATTATTTTTTTTTTAATGCGATTTATATTTACTTTGGCTCAGTCTAATGTCGAAAAATAAATAGTTTAAAACCGGACGAGGAATATCGCTGTACCTTTAGTAGGACTCTATGAATATGCATAAGTATGCAAATTAGGGAGCGCCGTCGGGTCCTCCGGCGAAATATCACTAACGTTAGCTTGCTTTAAAAAAAAAAAATCGAAATAATGAAAAAGAAGTCAGTTCATTTACCATTAACGAATTCCGTTACCATGACAACCGCTACACATCTTTAGCTAAAAGTGTTCAATTTGGCTCAAATACTCCAAATTTGGAGACATAAATGTCACCAGTTTAAAGGTCAGGAGGTGTTTTCCTGCAGGTAAAAGATTAAATATTGGGAAAATACTGTATCGTTGACAGAGTTTTACTGAACGGTTTGTTTTCCCGGCAGGCCGCGGTGCTTGGCATGAAGTTAGGACTTCAGGAAGAACTCAACATGGAACAAGTCAGTAATTTTATTTAAAAAATAAGTTTAAAAAAAAACAACATCTGATCCCACAGTTCCTGTTTTTCCCGCTTCACCCTCGCTCTCCGCTTGTCTCGTCTGTCAGATCTGTGTTCCTCTGATCCTGATGGACAAGCTGTCCCTGGCCGAGGCCTATGTTCAGGATCACGCTGACCTGCAGGAGCGTCTGATTCGGCTGCTAGACTCGTGGTGCAGTCCAGACTTTAACCTGGAGAACGTGCGCAGGTGAGAAGACCGACATCAGCCTGTCAAAGAGAAATCCACTCTGAGCACGCAAGCATATAAAGTTTCAGTGATGCTCAGTGGCTGCTGTAATTACACGCTCGTGTCATGGTGGAGTTACGCTAATTACACGTTTCTAGATCGTAAAAAGCGTCAAACTCGTAATCACGAGCTGGGAACCTTCTGGAACGTGAGACGTCAGAGAAATGGTCGAGGCAGTGAAGAGTGTCAGGATTTAAATATTTTATATTACTGAATCTACAGTAAACAGTGAAGGAGGCGTGGCCTCTGTGTGTCTCAGTGAAGGAGGCGTGGCCTCTGTGTGTCTCAGTGAAAGAGGCGTGGCCTCCGTGTGTCTCGGTGAAGGAGGCGTGGCCTCCGTGTGTCTCGGTGAAGGAGGCGTGGCCTCCGTGTGTCTCAGTGAAAGTGTGGCCTCTGTGTGTCTTGCTGAAGGAGGTGTGGCCTCCGTGTGTCTCGCCGAAGGGGGGTGTCCTCTGTATGTCTCGGTGCAAATGAAAGAGGCGAGGCTTCTTTCTGTATCTGTCACAGTGAAGGAGGCATGGCCTGTGTGTCACACTGAAGGAGGCGTGGCCTCTGTGTGCATCTCAGTGAAGGGGGTGTGACCTCTGTGTGCGTCTCGGTGAAGGAGGCGTGGCCTCTGTGTGTCTCAGTGAAGGAGGCGTGGCCTCTGTGTGTCTCAGCGACGGGGGCGTGGCCTCTGTGTGTCTCAGTGATGGGGGCGTGGCCTCTGTGTGTCTCAGTGAAGGTGTGGTCTCTGTGTGTCTCAGTGACGGGGGCGTGGCCTCTGTGTGTCTCAGTGAAGGTGTGGCCTCTGTGTGTCTCAGTGAAGGAGGCATGGCCTCTGTCTCAGTCCCACTGAAGGAGGCGTGGCTTCTGTGTGTATCTGTCACAGCGAAGGGGCATGGCCTCTATGTGTGTGTCTTTATGTTCGATTGTGTATGTGATAGTGTACGTCATTGCGTGTGCGTGCGTGCGTGCGTGCGTGTGTGTGTGTGTGTGTGTGTGTGTGTGGATAAAAACCTATATTTTTTGTTTATTTTTGCAGGCAGTTTCCTTGTTTGTCACTTTCCAAGCACCAGACGGACCAAATCCAGTCCAAGATGCTCATTCGACACGTCTTCCGGCTCATGGAAAAATTCAACATTGATCCTGGTGCGTGTGTTCGTGTGTGTGTTCGTGTGTGTGTTCGTGCGTGTGTTCGTGTGTGTGTTCGTGTGTGTGTTCGTGTGTGTGTTCGTGTGTGTGTTCGTGTGTGTGTTCGTGTGTGTG
>JANDJT010000060.1:662119-675208 GCA_024331685.1 Stegophilus panzeri
TGGGTGTGCGCGTGTGTGTGTGCGTGTGTGTGTGTGTGTGTGTGTGTGTGTGTGTGTGTGTGTGTGTGTTGGTTTGCTGTAGGTTTGTGTGTGAACGCTGTCTACAAGAGGAAACTCGACTCCCTGAGGTTTCTGATGTACAAGAGATTTGGAGAGGTGAGAGACGGGAAAAATTACAAGTATTTATTTATTTATTTATTTAATTAATCATGCAAAACATATTATATGTTTTTTTTTTTTTTTTACTATTATTATTTATAATAAAAATAATAATAGCACGTTTAATAGCTAATGAATTATTAATGCAGCTCGTACATGCCCATGTAAGGCGGTACAGCTTAAAGGTGCGATCAGTCATATTGGAAAAAGTTTTTAGCAACGTGCTCATCACATTTGAGCAGCTCTAATAAAATCCCCCGAGTGTAGAGGAGAAACACACATCAGCTGTCCAACTCGGCTTGTAAACAGGAGAGGCATCCACCCAATCAGCACCTACTCACCTGTCAATCATTCTGCTAGCTAATTCTGAAAGCTCCGCCTACTGTACTAGCATTCATATTCTTTACTCTAAAGTAGTGTGTGCTTGAGAATCACTGACTGCAGCTTTAAATGATAAATTCACATCGTTCCCTAGATATCAAAGTAAAGGCGGGGCAGGGGTCCACAGTTGTTGTTTTTTTTATTTAGAATGATGTAATGACAAGCGGTTTTAGTTATTAGTTATAATATTTCCTAATCTAAAGCGTAATAATTGAAAAAGAAGCATACAGCAACCTCCATTAATATTGGCACCCTTGGTAAATATGAGCAAAGAAGGCTGTGAAAAATTGTCTTTATTGTTTAACCTTTTGATCTTTTGTTCAAAAAAGTCACAAAATACTCAGCTCTCATGGATATCAAACAATTACAAACACAACACGGGTTTATCCAAATATATCTTTGTTAAATATGGGTGTGCAACAATTATCGGCACCCTTTCAGTCAATACTGTGCTACCTCCCTTTGCCAAGATAACAGCTCTGAGTCTTCTCCTATAACGCCTGATGAGGTTGGAGAACACATGGTGAGGGATCTGAGACCGTTCCTCCATACAGAACCTCTCCAGATCCTTCAAGCTTGTGTGAATTTTACAGTTATACAGATACAGAATTGAAACTCTTTTTGCATTGATCTGTTTGTCTGTTTTGTTGTAGAAGAACATGACTGAGGAGAACTGGAGGGACCATGTGCAGGTAGATCTGTTCTTATACATGTTCTAGCACTTTTCCATTGAGGACACACATACTATAAAATACACACATTTGGTTCCTTTTTTTGCAGAACAAGAACATGAGGGCAGAGCTAGTATAATTAGATATTTTAGATGTATTTTATGTACTTATCCACCCACAGTAATGTTTTCTTTTATAGGTGATATTTAACCTGATTTCTTTTTTCTTATCTTTTATAAAATGTTCCCTTATTCACTATACGTGCTCACTACATAGCGTATGACATTATAATGGGATTATAGAACATGTATAGAGCCTGATGATATCCATTTGGGAAAAATTGGCTGCATTCAAATGAATCTCTGTTTTTGGAAGAACACAAGTATTGGCACCCTGGGTTTGGGTTACTCAGTACCATTAAAACAAACTTGTGAAAATCAGTTTCAGTATTTTACCAATGGTGTCTGTTACAAGTCTCCGCCCACAACCTGCAGATAAACCCCTCCCACTTTCACAGTGATAGGAAAGTGATACAACGTGGGTATGCATAGGTGTGAGGTTGGATTAGTGACTGTGCCACGTTGTCTGGTGGAAAAGCGTGAAACGTGTGTGTGTGTGTGTGTGTGTGTGTGTGTGTGTCAGGTCACAGTGGAGGGCAGTGTGGACCTCCAGGTTGTGTTAGTGGAACTCTTAGTGAAACACTGTGGACTGAAGGTTGCGGCTCAGTGGGCCAAACACTACAGGGTACCGAGAGAGAGACTTCCCATCGGGGTGTGGGACACCATGGAGATACTCTCCTCCAGTCAGCTGTGAGTGTTTAATAGGTGTACACACACGCACACGCACACACAGAGTTGCTTTGTCTAAAATAAAAAACACATCAATCACACACACCTTAGAGCTTTCAGAATGATGTCACTGTTCCCACACTGTTACTTTAGTTTGGCTAAAATTTTTTAAATAAATTTAAACATTCAGTCAGCTGCACATTACTGTGAGTTTAATAATAAATAATAATAATAATAATAATAATAATAATAATAATAAAATAATAGCAAGTTTAATCATGAATATATTCTTGTGGTGAGCTGTAAGGTCTTCGAGATTAAAGGTACGATCAGCGATTTTTAAAGAAATTAGATTAGAACGTTTATAAGTGTTTATAACGATCTTCTGGTCTCATTTGAGCAGCTTTAATAAAATATCAGAGCAGAAACTCCGGTCTCTGTGGCGTCCTTGGGCTGTAAACATCATCCAGCCAATCAGGACAAGGAGATGGATCTACTGTCGATCATCTCATGTGTCAGTTCTGAGCTCCACCTCCTGCAGTAGCATTCAGATATTCTAGTCGAAGCAAAGGCAAAATATCCTCATGTGAAGGTTTAAAGGCTTTTTTACCCTCAATGGCCAGTTTGTTTTTTACATGTGGAACATCTAAATCCTTTTAAAAAGCGCTGCCACTGTTGTTTTACTGGTCGCTGAGGAGACTCCACAGGTTTCCACAGGAACTAACTTGTTTCATGGATGTTCCATAACGTTAAATGTAACATAAAAGGATTAAAACTGACATGTCGTACTTTGATGGAAAAATATGATGATCGCCGGTACATTGCTGCGGTGTAAGAGGAATAAAACACTCGGGGATGTGCTGTTAGAGGAAAACCTTTATCTTCTGTGTAGGAAGTGACTGTCCTTGTTTTTTCCCTCAGAGAAATAAATGAAGTGTGTTCTCCTCTGGATCTGTGGGTCACTCCTCCATCTCACCAGCTCCAGTTCTACCAGCTTCCTCTGGATCAGAAGCAGGTCCACATGGTGGAGAACTCGGAGCAGCTGCAGCTCTGCAGAGACTCGGTTCTACAGGTAGCAGCTGCACACCTTCTCCAGTGAGCTCCGTGCTATGTGACTGTCACGCTACGCTGCGGTCATTACGTCCTGTTCATCCTACCCAAAACACACGGTTCTGCAGCAAAGATAACAATACTGGGGCGATATAACCGTTACCGCGTTACCATGGAGACCACACTCGTTTGTTTCTGTTTGTTTATTTCGGTACAGTGGTGATCATCTACTTTTTGTGCACAAGTTCTTATTATTATAACATAGATATGAAGCTATAATAACTTTAGTTTTTTACTATGTGTTTCTCTTCTTTTCTTTTTTCATTCTTTCTCCATCGTCTCCTTTCAGCTTTTTTCTTTTTCTCCGTCTCATCTCCGTTCTTTGCACTTTGCTCGTTCTTTTACAGAACTTCTTTCTTTCTGTTTCTTTCTTTGTGTTTGTTTCTCTTCCCTTCTGTTTTCAATCTCTTTCTCTTTTTCATTCTTCATTGTGTTTCCTTCTTTCTTTTTCTTTCTCGCTTTCTTTTCCCTTATCTTCTCTTATTTACTCTGTTTTCAATCCTCTGGTTTTTTTTTTTCTTTTCTTATATTTTCCTTTTTTCCCCCCTCTTCTTTCTTTCTTCCTTTCTTTTCATGTTTCCTCCTTCACTTTCTGTCTTCCAGGTTTCTTTACACTGTCTTTTCTTCATTTTTGATTTCACTTCTTTCCTTGTTTCTGTCTGTCTGTCTTTTTTTTTTCCTTTGGGTATCTGCAGGTTAATAAAAAAAAGTCAGGAATAAAAAAAAAAATTAATGTCTTTAATAATCAATCTTATTTCCTTTCTTTCTTTCTTTCCTTCTTGTTTTTTTCTCTTCTGTTTTCCATTCTCTTTTTTCTTTTCTTTTTGTTTGTTTTCTCTTGTCTTCTCTTCTTTTCTCTGTTTTTTGTTCTTTTTTCTTTTCTTTCCTCCCCCTGCTTCCTTCTCATCTCTTTCTTTCTTTCTTTCTTTCTTTCTTTCTTTCCATTCTCCTCTTATCTGTTTTCCTTTGTCTTTTTTCTTTCATGTTTCGTCCTTCTCTTCTTCCTATCTTTTTTTTCATACTTTTCCCCTCTCTAATTTCTCTAGTTTCTATTCCTTCCTGTCTTTCCTGTCTCTTT
The DNA here is from genome assembly GCA_024331685.1 of Stegophilus panzeri. NCBI lineage: Eukaryota > Metazoa > Chordata > Actinopteri > Siluriformes > Trichomycteridae > Stegophilus > Stegophilus panzeri. The sequence goes on from JANDJT010000060.1 coordinate 666,307, forward strand.
ACACTGTCCTTTCTTCATTTTTGTTTTCCCTTCTTTCTTTGTAACTATCCATCTTTCTTTGGGTGTCTGTGGGGTAAAGGTTCAGGAATTAAAAATCTAATGTAATGTCTCTAATAAATAAAAAAATAATGCACACGTACTAATTTGTTGAATTCTCATTAAACAATTAGATACAGAAGTTTTGAAGTCACATGACCATGTTGCGTTTGTATTTCTTCCCGGTTGTCCTGCGTAGGCGGGGCATGTGGTGGGCGTGGACATGGAGTGGAGAGCCGGATTCGGTACAGTGAGCACACAGCGCATCTCCCTGATCCAGCTGGCTGTGAAGGAGCGAGTGTTCCTGTTGGATCTGTGTGCTCCGGGTCTCAGCCATCACAGCCTGACCGTCAACTTCATCCGAACGCTGCTCACCAACACCAGCGTCCTCAAACTGGGTGAGGAACCGTAATGCGTGAGGAGACACGTGGGGAGGTTCTTCTCACTGTGGGGCTCCATGAGAACGTTTCTCACGCTCTTTATGGGAACGTGTAGACTAAACTCTGTGATTAGAACATCTGAAGTGTTTTAATAGAGAATCGAACATCTGGAGAACATTTTGCAGGTTATGGTCAGTTTGAAAACTGTGTGTGTGTTTAGGTTATGGGATGTCTGGAGATTTGAGGAGTCTGGTGGCCACATGGCCTGAGTTAAAGGAGGAACCTCTGGAGTTTAAGGGGGTCTTGGACCTGCTCCATGTCCATCAGCAGGTAACCAACATCTCCACGTATCTCCACCAATAACATCACACCTGCTCTTAAAGGGACAGTCCACCTAAACTTTCACTCCATCAGACGGGAGAGTCTCTCTTTTCTTTCATTCTTTTTTTTTCTTTCTTGTTAGATTTTCATTTTTTTCTGGTTTCTTTTCCTCTCTGTCTTCTTTCTTTCTTTTTTTATTTCTACTTCTGTTGCTCTCCTCACTCTCTCTCCTTTCTATTTTTTCTTTGTGTTTGTCTTTTCTCTCTTCTCTCCCCCCTCTCTCTAGCATGTTTTCTTTATTTCTTTCTTTCTTTTTCTTACTTTCTTATTTTTTTTCTGTTGCGTTCCTCCCTCTCTTCCCCTTCTCTTTTTCTCTTCTTTCTCTCTCCTTTCTTTCTCTATTTTCTTTTCTTTTGTCCCCTCTCTTGGGTACTTTTCATTCATTCATTCACTCACTCTTTTTCATTCTTTCATTCTCTCTTATCCCCCTCATATTTATTTATTTTTCTTTCTTTCTTTCTTTCTGTCTATATTTTATCTTTTTCCCTTTCTCTTCGGTACTTTTTGTTTCTATCTTTCCTAATTTTTCTGTTGCTTCCCCCCTCTATTCCCCTTCTCTTTTTCCCTCTTTCTCTCTTTTTCCTTTCTTCATTTTCTTTTCTTGTAGTCCTTGTAGTTTTTGATCATTTGTATAAATTTTTACTAATTCAGCGGAAACCTCATTAACTGATAAGATACAAGCGTTTAGTCATGTGACATACACTTTGCTTGAGTCAGAGGAGTGATAGGTGCACAATGATGACATCATACAGCCCTGATTGGTTAGCAGGAGAGGGATGCTGGTGTAGATATTTCTTCTATATGGTGTGGCATTGATGATGATGTCCCTGATTGTTAGTAAAGCCTAAAACTCCACACACAGTTCTCTAGTATCTTATATGGGACATGACCTTTGACCTCTCACCCCTGGATTAGCTGCAGCGGTGCTGGCGAGGGAGAGCCGGGCCTCGGCCGGTGGAGGTGAACGAGGGCCCGGCGGAGAAAGGTTTGAGTCTGCTGGTGCAGCAGGTGCTGGGAAAACCGCTGGATAAAACTGAACAGCTGTCCAACTGGGAACGCCGTCCACTTCGCACCGGACAGGTCCGCTACGCAGGTAAGACACAAGCCACGCCCACAGACTCTGCCCACCTGTGTGACTTTTATTTATAGTATGTAAAGTTTGTTCCACACCTCTAACTGCCTCCCTTTTCTTTTTGATCTGCCTGTCTGTCTCTCTATCTTTTTTCATTTTTTCTTTCCTTATTACTTTTCTTTTTTTTTTCTTTACTTTTTTTGTCATTTTTTCTTTTTCTTTCTGATGATTTAAAAAAAACATTTTCTTTTTTTTTCTTTCTTTTTCCCCTCTTACTGGTATTTTTCATTCTCTTCACCTTTTGGCTTTTATGGTTGCCTTTTCCTTCTGTGTATCATGTCTTCTCTTCATTTTTGCTTTCTTTCTTTCATTTTTTTCATCCTATCTATTATTGCCTTCTCTCTCACACTCTTTCCTTTTCTCTTCTCCTTCATGCTCTCATTCTGTCTGTCCATCTGCCTCGCTTCCTTTCTCGCTTTCTCTCTGTTCGTCTATCTCTGTGTGTGTGTGTCTCTCTCCTCTCTCTCTTTCTGTCTGTGTTTCTCTCTCTCTCTCTCTCTCTCCGTAGCGATAGACGCGTACTGTCTGGTGGATGTGTATCAGACTCTCTCTGCGGATCCGAAGGCGTTCGGCCTTCCTGATGATCTGCACTCTGTCAAGCCGAGTTCATCGACCAAAAGTGACTCAGACAAAAAAACTAAAGAGAAGAGGAAGCAGACGGACCGGAGGGTCAGTCAGTCCGTCAGCACACACGCGCACACACACACATGTGCTTTACTGCAGTGTTTTACAAGCTGTAGTCACAGTTTCTGTGATAAAATGAGATATAAAAAATGTCTGATCTGAGAAAGAAGTGAGAGATTTAAGAAAAAAAGTCTTTGAGTCTAAAAATGAAAAAGGAAGTTGCTGGGATTCGTTTATTCTCATGTATTTAATAGATTTTGGTAGTCAGCTAGCTAACATGAGCTAACCTGACCTAGGATTCCTGAGAGGAATTCTAAATCATATTTATAAATGTTGATCATTTTCACTGGTAATCAAAGCTAACTGGCTAACAAGCTTACAGGATCTGTGAGAGGATTTATAAGAAATCATATTTATAAATGTTAATAATTCTTAGTGCTAATGCTAGCTGCAGAATAATATGAGCTAGTCTTGATAACCATCAGCATTAGCAGTGACCTTTATGACCGTTTAAAAATATGACCGATAGAAATCCTGTCAGAAATGCTAACACAAACTAAATTAACAGCATGTCTGAGAGAATACATTTTTTCTCATCTTCACTGCTAACAATAACCAGCTAGCATTAACCAACCTGACAGGATTTCTGAGGAATTTCAAGGATTTTTGAGATTTATAAATATTTGTCATTTGTGACGCAAGTATTAGCTAGCTAGTTAACGTGAGCTAAGCTGACAGGATTTTAGCACAAGCTAACATGACAGAATTATTTCCAGATGATAATTAAATAATGTTGAGAATTTTTATTGCTAATGCTAGATAGCTGACTAATCTTCTGACTATCTGCTGTATGTAACATGAGCTAACCTGACAGAATTTCTAATAAGAATGTTTATAAACGTTTATAAACTTTACTGCTAATTCTAGCTAGCTAAAATAAGCTAACTTAATAGGATCTCTGATGATTAAAAAAAAAAAAAGGAGGAAAAAAAAAAAGGATTTTAAAGTCAGTCATGCATTTTTGTATCTTTAGTGCTAAAACTTGGCACAAAACTTAACACAAGCTAACTACAGGATTTTTTTTAGCAAATTTTCAGTCAGCTTAAAACATATTCACTGAGAATGCTAGATAGTTAAGATGAAGTAACCTGACAGGATTTTAAAATCTTAATTTTGATCGTTCTTAATCATCGCTGCTAACGCGAGCTATCTAATTAAAATGAGCTAACAAGGCAGGATTTCTGAGAGGATTTTTCATAAATGTTTAGAATCTACATTGCTAACTCTAACTAGCTAATATTAGCTAACTTGACAGGATTTCTGTTTTTTAAAGCATTTTAAAGTTAGATTCTATTATTATTATTTTTTAAAATCTTACCATGAGCTAACCTGACAGGCTTTCTAAATCTTAATTGTGGTTGTCCTTAATCATCACTACTTATGCTAGCTAGCCGGCTAATATGAGCTAACCCGGCAGGATTTCTGAGAGGATTTTTCATAAATGTTTAGAATCTACACTGCTAACTCCTACTGGGCAGCAAAAGCTAACTTGACAGGATCTCTGATGGTGGTTTTAAAGGATGTTCATGTCAGATTCATACATTTTTAGATTGTTCAGTGCTAAAACTAGCTAGCTTGACAGGATTTCTGCGCTGATTTTTTCAGTCAGATTGATGATATTTTATAATATTCACTGATGATGCTACGTAGTTATCAGGTGCTAACCTGACAGGATTTTTGAAAAATCTTAATTATGATTTTTCTTTTTTTAAGCCATTCTTATAAATGTTTATAAATACTCACTGCTAATTCTAGCTGGATAATGAGACAGAATTGGTTGAAGGAGCGTCTTTGAGTTTATAGAAGGGTTAAAAGACATGTCCGTCTGTCCCACCCCGAGTGTAATGGTGTATTAAGTGAAGCAAATCCCAAAAGAATTGCACAATGCTGTATAAATTGCATTATGTTTAAAGCCTAGCGTGGGTGTTTGGCTCGTCTCCAGGCTCGTCGGAGTGCCCTCGGGTGCGCGGGCGATCAGGACGAGTGTGTGAGGGGGATCGGCGAGCAGCACGGCGCCTCCATAACGCCTCAGGAGCTGCGGGTGGTGTGTGACAACATGCTGCAGGGCCTGGGCAGGTACCTGCGCTGCGTCGGCGTCGACGTGCTGATGCTGGAGAACACGGACGACCACAAAGTAGCAGCGCAGGTCAGACACACACACACAGTACGCTCTGGAAGTATTGGCACCCTTCATGTTATGAGTGAAAAATGTTCAAACGTACATTTTCTTAAAGTGAAGAAAGCCACGAAATGTCACGAGAGCCGTGATTCAATTCTGTATGTTGATGTATTTCCTTTTGAAACAGGAACTCAAAGTGATGGTGTGCTGGAGTACCTGACTGATTTACACAACAGCATTCCCCTGTCTAATCTAAATAAACCAGAGTGTAATTTTGCTGCCTCGCTAAATATGCAGAACAGACTTCTTTTAATAAAATTTATTTATTATGTATATCCTGATCTCTATATCTTTTGTGTTTTTTTGACCCATTTGTTTTTCGAATTAATTTGGAGGAAAGGTAGTAAAGTAAAGGTTCTCCGTGTGTTTGAGTGAAACGTTTGAGTTATTAATGGGTAATGTTCATACAATATTTTTAAATAAGAATTCAAATTTTTTAAAATAATCCATTCTCTCCATAGGTGCCAATAATTGTGAAGGTTTTGACTAAATTTGTTTTAGTTAAACGAATCGAATGTTTACCTTCTCTGACGTTTTAACAGATCGCTCGAAAGGAAGGTCGTATCATCCTCACTTCCGGTCAGCCATTTCAGTCTGTAAGTGTGTGTGTGTGTGTGTGTGTGTGTACCATTTATACTTGCTACCAGATTTTTTAAAACGAGGAACTTCAGTCCTATGGAATTGTATAAATAAATAACTTTTAATAGATAACTAATTTGTATTTTTTTAAATAATATATTTTAATATTAATATAATATGAAATTTGTATTAATAAGATTAGAGTTAAATTTAGGTGCAGGCATAAATTAATTAGCTGTGTGTGTGTGTGTGTGTGTGTGTAGCTTCGGTCGCAGGTTGCAGAGGGACGCTGTCTCACTCTGGACTGTTCGGAGAAGGCTCGGGACCAGGCTCTCCGCGTCCTCAAACATTTCAACGTCCATCTCACGCCATCGGACATATTCAGTCGATGCCAGGTGTGTGTGTGTGTGTGCGTGTGCGTGTGTGTGTGTGTGTGTGTGTGTGTGTGTGTGTGCATGTACGCGTGTGTGTGTGTGCGCTTCTAGACAGATGGCTTCTTCCCTTAAAAAAAAAATCTCAAAGTCAAGATCAGTGACCAAACAAAAAGCAAAACAAATAAAAGCCGTGAGAGTTTGTGACGTTGATTGAGACGGAAACGGCATAGCGTGTGTGTGTGTGCGTGTGTGTGTGGAGCATGAGGTGTTTTATCAGCGCAAGGAAACGTGGAGGCCGTGGGCAGGAAGGAAGCGAGGCGAGATAGAGCGGCGCTCTGGAGACACGTCTCCTGTGAATCATTCGTTTGAAGTGACACTGAGGTATTCACTGGAACAATGGTGGCTGGTGGTTTTTTTTTTTTTTATAACTGTAGGCCGTAAACAAGAGGAGGAGCAGACAGGGATATCTCACTCTGAGTGAAGGTGAATAAAGATAAAGAATGAGTGAGGGAGTAAATACTAATGAGCATGTCAAAATGCCTGAAGTGGTTTTGACTTTGTGCCAAAAATCAAGACGATGTGTGTTACAGCTACTTGGATCAAAAGAGTGGGAACAATTTAATGCATAAAATTTTTTTTTTTTTTTCAGTCAATATACAATAATCATTCATTTCATGTTTTCTCAGATGTTTACTCAACATCTGCACCTTTTCCCTTCATTAATATGCAGATATCTACGTATATTCATGAGATGCAAATAAGAAACATCCCTACATCATCCTGCTATCAATAAAGCCTAGCTAGCTAGCCTAGCATGCTGATTCTGCGGGAAAATGTTTTGAGAATCACATGATCGTCCTCTAATAATTAGCATATTTAGTGATGTAAGAACCCGAGCTCATGCATAGCCCCGCCCCCGACTCAGGTTTAAATACCCCGAGAATGTTTCTGATTTTTAAAAAAAACAAAAACTGGTAATATAATTTAACAAAAATTCCAGTGTTACCAGATTTGAATTGTGAAGATTTGCGAAAGACTTACTGACTTAATGGACTTACTTATTTAAGTACTTATGTATTTAGTTACTTACATGCTTATGTACTTGAGTACTTACTTTCACAAATGACGTGTCTTTCGCAAATGTTGCATTCCTTAGGTATGCACTTACTTAAATACTTGGGTATGTACTTACCTACAGTCGCACTTACATCCTTACTTAATTGTGTATGTACGTACTTGTGTACTTACATAGGTGCATGTGTATTCGTTTGCCGATGTAGTTGCATACTTACATACTTATTTGCTTACTTATATATTTACTTGCATACTTATATAATTTCTTACTTACGTACTTGCTCAGTTTGGCACTTACCTACAGTCTTACATACTTTGGTACTGGCTTACTGACATACTTACATAGTTACTTACTTTTGTACTTTCATACTTATGTAAAGAAGTCCTCGTGTACTTCTTTCATACGCACTTATGCCCTTACGTACTTGTGTACTTGCTTTCTTACATACATACGTATGTACTTGTGTACATTCTTGCGTCCTTTTGTACTTGTGTACTAACTTTCATACGTACTTGTACTTTCGTACATACTTATGTACTTGTGTACTTTCTTACGTACATACATACGTGTACTTACTTTCTTGCGTACTTATGTACTTGTGTACTTACTTTCATACGTACATGTACTTTCGTACATACTTATGTACTTGTGTACTTACTTTGTTACATACTTGTGTACTTTCTTACGTACATACATACGTGTACTTACTTTCGTACATACTTATGTACTTGTGTACTTACTTTGTTACATACTTCTGTACTTTCTTACATACATCCTTACATACTTGTATACTTTCATACTTATTTACTTATGTACTTGCTTTCTCACATAGTTATGTCCTTATGTACTTGTGTACTTACTTACACGTGTTTTCGGTGAGAAAAGTGGAACAAAAGCATGCAGAGATGCAGGTAGAGTTGGGGACGGAGTGTACTGTAGAAGAAAGCAGCAGAAAAAAGAGAGATGCAGGTAGATAAGTCACCAATTCATCTTTTTTTTTTCTTGTAGCATATCTGCTTTTCATCAACACTCTTTTTTTTTTTTTTGTGCGACAGTTCATGGGCATTTGCGTCACAGACGCGCCGTCTCGTCGGGGTCAGGTGCTACATGGCGAGGGGAGGGAAGTCAGGCGGAGAGAAGTAGGAAGTCTGAAAGACAAGAAACAAACGTCAGAGTGATTTTTATTTTATTTCCTGCCTAAAATATTATCTGGAAGTCATGAAGGTGAAAAAACACAAGTCGTCTTCCACGCTTAACTCACACGCACACGTGCAGAATAACGTGCACATACGCAATAGTTATTCATATGGCAGTTTTTTGTTCTCCTTACGAAATGAACAATACATTATACGTTACATTTGTGTATAAAATTAAGCAGAATGTTGTATTAAAACACAAACACATTAAACGAGGTATATAATATACAGTATATAGTTCAGAAGGTCTATTATTTTATGTTTCTAAATTAAGCTTTCAAAGGCTAAAAATATTTTAATTTTAAATTCACTTTCTGTTGCCCCTCTGAAAAATACATTTCTTTATTTACTTACTTCCTTATTTATTTTCTTTCTTGCATACTTGCGTATGTAATAACTTCCGTATTTACTTAAGTACTTGCTTACTAACTTACATATTTACTTACATTCTCATGTACTTACTTACGTTCTTAAATAGGTATGTACGTACTTATTTGCTTGTGTACTTACTTGCCTACAAACTTATGTGCTTACATAGTTGTGTACTTACATATTTAGTTTACTAAGTTACATTCTTAATTTAAGTACTTGTGTACTTGTGTACTAGCTTACATACTTATGTACTTGCTTACGTACTTATGGACGTACATAGGTTTTGTATGTACTTATTTACTTTGTGTACTTACTTACATGCTTGCATATGTCAGTGCATACTTACTGATGTAGTTACACACTTACTGATGTAGTTACACACTTACTGATGTAGTTACATACTTATTGATGTAGTTACATACTTACATACTTATTGATGTAGTTACACACTTACTGATGTAGTTACATACTTACTGATGTAATTACATACTTATTGATGTAGTTACATACTTAC
>JANDJT010000060.1:688983-710319 GCA_024331685.1 Stegophilus panzeri
CCCCCCCCCCCCCCCCCCCCCCCAAATTTCCACCCGTAACACGTCCTCCTACTTTTAGTACGTTTTCACACTTGAATACTCGAGGGCATATTCTGGCATTGTTTTTGAGGGCGGGGCTTATAATCGCAGGTTTACCTCGACAGAAGAATTCGTTCATAATCGTGCGTCGTTTGCGCGGTTTCATACTTCTGGGCAGAATGGGTGTCGCTGCTGTAGGTCTGTCGCTTACCTCGGGAGCAGGAAGTTGGAGCTCAGAATGACGTCAAAGTGGGAAAAAACAGAGTCTGTGGGCTTTGACTGTTCTGAGTGATGTATATTTTCCTGTACAGTCAGTGTTACGGATAAAACGTGAATATATCTGTATGTTGATCGATCTAAAGTTAATACTTACAGTATATACAGCGTAACTCATTCCAAGCTAATACATGTTGCTGTGTTAACTGTTCATTCTTTGAGCGGCCATTTTGATTTGAGAACTCGGGTTTTTTCTTTCTTCTTCTGTCAGATTTGGAAAATGATGACTCATGACCCTCCATGTTCAATGCTTTTTAATATATTTTTAAAAAAAAATTTTTTGGACTTTGATAGAAACAAACAGGCTATGAAGAACACCTGCGAAGGAGGATCTGTTCTCATGTAAGATTCCAAACATCTTTATGAAGGCGTTCGTAGACTGTTTGAAATGTGAACGTTATCTGATATTTATTTAAACTGATGTTTATTAGACTTACTAGTATCTAAAATAAAAAACATTTTTGTTTTTAACTTGGATTTGAACCGGAACTATTCAAAGAAAACTGAATAGATAGATATGGGGGTGGAGCTAAAAACAGTGCCGATCACTGATTGGGCGATCCCAAATGAATCCCAAACAGTGTACTTGTCACTATATGTTCTCAGTACACAGGCTGTAACGTAATGGAGGTGTAGACTCTATCTAGTACACTACAATTCCTGATGAAAATGATGCAAATTCTGTCTCCCCCCGTAATGTAAAAAGTATTGGCCCCCTTGGTTTTGTTTGGGCCGTCCGTTGTGACTACACCACAGCCGCCATAAAATAAGCTACGTCTCTCTTTACTGTGTTTCCTCAAAAAGTGGTTCCATTTTAAGTCTGGTTCCTCAGAGGTTTTCTTCTTCATGCCGTCTCAGGAGGATGTTCCTCGCTACTGTCTCCTCTGGATTTGTACAGTAAGGATATAAATCTACATCCTAATGAGGATTTCTGTAAAGCAGCTTTGTGGCAGTGTCTACTGTTAAATAAAATAACCTTCTCCTCCTACTTCCATGGATACAGTTCACGTGTACCACCGTATCTTCTTTCCTTCTGTCACACGCCTCCTTTCTGTTGTTGTTCTCCGTCTCCGAGTTCCTCTGGTCGACATGGATGCTGCGAGAGCAGGAGCTTTGAAGTCTTTTCCGTCATTAGCCCTTAACCCCGCGCCCCCTTTCCCCTTCATTTCCTCGTTATCTGCTCTCCATTGCTTGTGTGTGTTCCTTTCTCTCTGCCTCGATAAACGTCGTTCCGACTCGTTCGCACGCTCTTCCCAGCCCCAGAATGAGACCTCTTTTACGCCTGCGAAGGCATCGGCGCTTGTTTGGTAGGAGGTTCCCGTTTCAAAATACTGAAACTTATACGGATTTGGAAAGTCTCACGCTAACCCAGTGAATATCACGGGAAGCTAATTAAACATTAAACGCTCAAATAGAAAAGAACTTTTATTAATTCATCTATTTATTATTATTTTTTAAAATTAATTCACATATCTAGAATGTAATTTGTGTTCCAGATCAGATTTCACTACGAAACTAGCTTGTTAACTTAATCACCAGACCAACAAGCTAGCCGCATTTACAAAGAAAGATAAAGTAAGGTAAGATGATCAGGTCTTTACACGTTCAGTTAGAGGAACACAGTTTGAGGAAGTGATTTTGATTGTTTACATTCCCGTCTCTGATTCAGATCACGCCTGGAACGACAAACCGGACGACGTTTTGTTAAAGACGAACATGATTTACTCTTATTTTTTCTCTCGATTGGACCTTGTTGTATTGGTTTGTTCGCAGTGTCTGTCCGTCACGCAGCAGGTACGAGCAGATAACTCAGATTTTTACCCTTTCCATGATGCCGAGGGTTCCGCAACGACGTTCCGGGTTGTTCCGGCTCACTTTAATCCATGATCGAACGCGGCATCGTCCCCTGCGGACTCTCATCCTGACAGAGACGTGTTTGATCGTCGGCCAAACCGAGGAGAGGTGTTTAACCAGGAAGGATTTTTGGAGGAAGTTCTATTCTATCTGCAGAAATTTGCTTCCGAAATCTGCAGGCCTGAGGGCCCTGAACCCTCGTTTCCCTCTCACGCTCTCAGCCCACCTCATTAACCCCTTAACCCTGCGCCCTCGTCTTGTTTTCTTACCCGATTTTCTCTTCGATTTAGTTCTTGCCAGTTCCCACCCCATTATCTGAGAGGGTGAAGGCTAACAGGTGTTTCCTCTGGGACACGTCACGCTCCGATTTCTTTCCCTTCGCATGGTCCTGGACTGTACCGTTCCTCTCGGAAGAAAGAATTTCAAGTAGGGATATGCGGCGATAATTTAGTTTTGCTTTAATTAAAACGAGTAAACGAGCGCTGTATCAGACCGATGTGCGAGTATCGACGCCTCCCTCATTTCAAATCGTAGATTTCTGAATCGCTCCAGTTTCTTGATTAAACTTTGCTGACCTTGCTAGCACGAGGAAAAGCAGTGTGTCATGGGATTAAAAACGACGTATTAACTCCACTTCTTCGGTAACGTATTGCGCTCTGTTCACACATGACCATCCTGATTGCTTCTCTGGAATTCTACACCCATGTAATCATCATGCTTTCTGATCAATCGAGAGCTGTACGGTAAAGTGTTCGCCCTGCTGGTACGCGCTGGATCGGCTCTTATTGGCTGCAGGTGCAGGTGTGGGCGGGGCCGGGCTCAGCGTGTTTCTCAGGCCCGAACTTGGCCCGAGGTCGTCGAGGAGCCGCGGATGACTCACGGTGCGCGGAGGACATTCTCCGCATACTTGCTGGATGTGTGTCACACATCAGAAAGCGAGGAGAGGAGCGGCGGCGTGAACGGCGAGTGTGAAATACGCTGGTATCTGGTAGCGCTCCCATGACAATGCGCTGGGAAACAGGATGGGACGATTGTCACGGTTAATCGGGCGTGAAGGAACTAGAGAACCTGTGCGCTCTCTCTCTCTCTCTCTCTCTCTCTCTCATGTACTTTTTCTGATGTAACTCTCAAAACATTTCCATACCTAAAACCATTCCAAAATTGTAAAAGGGTATTTCTTTAAAAAAAAAAAAAAAAAAAAACAAACACCACCACTGCGGTGTCGGGTTCTGTGTAAAAACTTTAAAGAATATTATTGATTGATGATTCACATGCGATCTTTTTTATTTTGTACTAAAGTTTAAATTTCTTACGTTAACATGCCGCTCTGTTTCCACTTTGGTTAACGGTTTCCCACATTACCCATAATCCCTTTCCCAAAACCTGTTGATAGCGGTGCAGTGGGATTTACTCCTCTCTATCTAAAGTGTGCGATGCAGCGGCGCTTTAGTCTTTTAGTCCATTTTCACGCTAATCCCGTCATCTCGTAGATCGCTAACCATCTGAGCCGAATTCTGCGCTCGGGTAGCTGCATTGCATTCTGGGACTGTGAATCTAACATTTGCTCAGTCCGCACTGGGTTTTCTCATTCATACGTGAGAAAAGACGATTTGTTTTTAGGAGCCGATACCCGATCATCAACAAATTGAACGTGCTTCATGCTTCAGAGGGACAAACCGGAGAACCCCGTGTTCTACATGAAGAGTTCTAGATGAGTGATCCTCTTGGCTGTGTCCTGATTTTGAGCTAGGAACAGTTCATTTCATTAGTTCCGTTATCTGAACTGAATCTGGAGTAAACCTAGCATAAAAAATGTGCTAATGCTGATGACGTAGACAATTTTCACAAGAGGAACCGTCGGAGTTATGGACAAATCAGCTTGCTAGACCGTTCGGTTATTTCCACGTCGGTTTAAAAATACGAAGAATTTTTTTACACTTCCTGCTTCGATAGAAACGCATTGATCTAAATCGTTGGATCTTTACACACCTAGCGTGTCCTAAACCGTACGTTGAGGAGTTTAACGTATGTCGTGTGTAAATTGATCGGAGATCGTAAACGAGGTTGCGATAAAACTTGCCACAAACCGTCGTGAGACTCCACGTTGTTTGTTGTGCCGCGACTCGGAGTTCGAGAACATCCTGAGTTCTCCGACGTTCTAGAGCAGCGTTTATCTTCACATCTGCGAGGCTTTTTTTGTTGTTGTTGTTTTTTGACTGTCTCCTACCCAGTACCGGAGATAAGGACTGGAGACTCGCTCGCTCTCACACACACTGTGAAAAATAACACACATGCTATTAGCGCTGACAGGCCCGCTAATGAAAACCACCTTAAGGAGCCGTGGCGATGAGGCAGGAGGTCAACCCCGAGCACTTTACTGCAAACAAACGAGCGCTCCGGAGTCCGGTTACACGCTACACACACAGCCCTGTGACTTCCAGCCAAGTGTTCTGGTCAGAATAAACATTTCTACGTGGTGAAGCGGTTGTAAAAGGACAATTTGGGAATGTGTTCTGTATGTAGTGAAATATAATCAGTGATTGTATTGTGATATTTAATGTGTTGAGTGCGCAGGAACGTAGTGAAGCGTTTACGTGTCGTCACGATGCACAGTGTGGAGGAAAAACCTGCTGTATCGCCAACAAAAATGGATCTCTGTAGGGTTCCATGCGGCTTCCAATAATCCTGATTAATAGATTCATTCTTTCATAAATTATTCAATAAAAAATGGCAAAATTACCCAAATATAATGAGCTACAAATTCAAATTAGTTTGTTTTCTTAAAGAATATTCCAAATGTCATGTGTATTAACGCAGTACAATGGCGTAATAGTTTTATAGTAAACAGTCGTTTCGTTTGAAACTTTTTTGTCATTTTTCTTTCCTCTGAGCGTTGGTTAAAACTCACCGTCCGCTAATTTGCAGCTCTTGTTAAAAGAAAAGTATAAAAATCATCCCACGGGACATCCGACCATCCTGGACCCGTGAGAAAATATTAGACTTGGACATGTTTGCTCAGTAATAGCTAACAAAATGCATGTGATTTATCCAGTTAAATAAAGTTTAGGTGAAAGTACAGGATTGTGAATTTGTGATTCGAATGGAAAGGTCAGGATTTCCTGCCCGGTTTGCTAAATGATCATACTGGTGTAGCTAGCAGGGGTTCAACTAGATTTTAGGTGGTGTTGGAGCTGTATATGCGTCATAGGTGCCATTATTTATACACAGCACTATTATATGGATATTATGATGGAAGTGTGATTGAGACGAGTTTTAAAGGCTTAATTTAGTTTGTTGTTATTGGTTGTTTTTGGGAGTAAAATGACAGTAAAAGCTTTAACCTTCTTAAAAAATAAACACATTTTGCCTTCATTTTGTTTTAATAGTTTTGACAACAATATAAAATGTATTTTTATTGTCATTTTCATTTTTAAAAAAAAAAAAGCAATTTTCTCTTTTTTTTTTTTTCTTTCGCTCTCTTAGGAGTGATATTAATACTCTATATAACTTTATAACTTTTATACCTATTTATGTACAAATACCTAACAAAGTCCTTATTGTCTTCTTTAAAAAATGAATGCCATTTAAGCGTTTGTCTATAAATATTCCTGAAACCCTCATCACATTCATCTAAATGTCACGCTGCGATTTATATTTTATTTATTATTTAAATATAATCCCAGAGCTGAAGATAAAAGCTCAGGTGTTTAAAATGTTATCTATGCCACAAAATGAGTTATGAGAAATACAAAAAGTTCATTAACAAACAAACAAACAAATAAATAACAGCAATAAATAGATTTTTGGATTTCATTATTCTGACAGAGAGAGCGTTAGTTTGCGCACCCCGGCTCTGTCAGTTTGACTGTTTTTTTTTTTCTCAGCGGCCTACCTGCTCGTGCGTCCGATTTGAATCAAAGCTCTGTTACGCCATTGGCTGGCTGGGTGATCACATGACCTGGCCCCTGGTGCAGGCCTGCCTCCTGTGTGCTACAGTCCAGGATTTTCCCATGGGAGCGGCAGAGAGAGAGGGAGAGAGAGAGAGTGTGAGAGTGAGTGAGTCAGAGAGACAGTTCCCTGTGCACCCCCACCCTCCATCCCGTCTGCGGTCTCTCTCACCGTCTTATTCAGAAAGACTTTCTCCTGATTAAAGCCGTATGTGAGACTCGCGGCGGAGTGTAAAAGTTTTAACGCTTTTATTCTCCAGACACAGACCTGATTTGTGTCCTCCTCTTTATATTTATATTTATATTTATATCTATATTTATTGCTCATGACGTCATGCATGACCGGACCATTTTCATTTTTAAAACGTTCTTGGAACGCGGAAAACGATGACCCAAAACAGAAAGCGTGTCCGTTTGTGTGTCTGTGTGTCCCATTCGCCCGAGGGATCTGGATCTGTCTAGTCATGACTTTCTCACCGACTCAAAGTGATCACACACACACACACACACACACACACATTGGGTGGAAAGTGAGGCAGGACTGGGATAAGCGGTCTGTGTGGCTCGAGCAGGTTTTGACTTGTGCTAGCATGGGAAACTCAGGAGTTGGGTAAATAGTTGCCGGTATTTTCACTTCACCACCACCGCGGTGTGTGTGTGTGTGTGTGTGTGTGTGTGTGGGGGAAGAGATCATTCAAGGTGCACTCGGGAGAGCGTGAGAGTGAGCAGTAAGGGCTTGCAGAGGGCACCTGTGTCAGTCATACACATATATACACACACACACACACACTTGCACCATTTCGTGCCACCTCAAATAAAGTGTGTGACTGAGCTGTACATCTGTTTCATGCTGTCCAGTACACTGACATGTAGTTTATTCAGATAAACAATAATCACACACACACACACACACACACACACACACACACACACACAGATGCACACAATATCACTTTCATTGAGACATGATGTGTTTATTATGTGAAGGTGAAGGTGGATTGTGTAAAACTGCAGACGGTGATGATGTGGTGAATTTAACGTGAGCTCCAGGCAAAATGTTTACACTAACGTTCATCAACTTCTATTATTTCATTCTCTCTCTCCCTCTCTCTCTCTCTCTCTCTCCCTCCCCACAGAGGGAAAAACATCTGCAGTAATTAATAATAAATCATCCAAATAAGAGTTAATTTTTTTTTTTACAGATATGCAAAATAATGAACATTTAAAAAAATTATGTTCTTTGAAATCTGCAAATGATTCTATGTAAATATCTTCTCTGGATATTCTCTTCCTGTATAGATTCCTGTCAAAAGAAAGAGAGAAAAAAATAGAGAGAAATAATAAATTCTGAGAGGATTATTTGAACTCGGATGTTAAACGAATGAGTGACCAGAAGCCCTGAGAGAGAGAGAGAGAGAGAGAGAGTGAGAGAGAGAGAGAGTGGGTGTGTGTGTGTGAGAGAGAGAGAGAGAGAGAGAGAGAGAGAGAGAGAGAGAGAGAGACACTGTGTCAGTGTCAGGGTGGGAATCAGACAGCGTGACGAGGCTTTTAGCAGTTAAGTGTTGTAAGAGGGCCGGGGGGGGGGGGGGGTGGTGTGTGACTCACACATGAGTCTGTTGTGAGACTCCACAGATGAGACAAAAGCTACACAGGGGTTTGAACATAGACACATCCACTACCTTCACATCTCTAGTGTGTGTGTGTGTGTGTGTGTGTGTGTGTGAGATTTATGACACCGCTCTCACCCCGGCACATCTCCACTTTAAACATCACTGTATTGAACGTTGCCATATTAAAGATCTCACTTTTAAACTTTTACATTTTAAACAGCACTGTTTTAAACATCGGCGCTTTAAACATCGGCGCTTTAAACATCGGCGCTTTAAACATCGCCGCTTTATACATCGCCGCTTTATACATCGGCGCTTTAAACATCGGCGCTTTATACATCGCCGCTTTATACATCGCCGCTTTAAACATCGCCGCTTTATAATATTGTTGTTCTAAACATCACTGCATTAAAGGTCACTGTTTTAAACATCACCGTTTTAAATATTTACTTAATTTAAACATTTGGATTTTAGAGAACTGATGAATTTTTAAAGACAAAGTGTAGCATCAAAATATTGATTTGATTGTTTAGATTTTTTTTTCCGCTGTTTATTAGGAATTTGTATAGAAAGTTTTGAGTTTTAGGCTACACACATTCTGACGCATTAAAACCATAAAATACTTTTAAACACACTTTACTGCTGTAACTTACATGGATTTTTCTTTTCTTATCTTTAAAGGCGTGCAATAATGACGAGTACCTGAAGCTGCCGAGAGAAGACATGACTCGGATGATGAACAGACGAGGTGAGTTAGTAAACCTGTGTTTGTGTGCAACCTAACGACGACTCCAATTAGTTCATTTAGCAAGAGATTGTTAATTTGGTGCACATGCTTTGATCATGTCATTAGGGTGGATGGTAGAAGTGACAAATAAATATGAAGTATGTATGAACAGGTTTTAAAAGCTAGGGAGTAATACAGAGCAAGAATGAGATGTTTTTATTATTTGAGATTTTCAAAAATAAGCAATTAATAATACTAAAAGTATAGAGCGAATGAGAGAGGGGTTGAGGACGGAGCTCCTTAATACAATTTTAATAAACAAACTTAGTTAGCTTTGAAAAAAGAAAGAAAGAAATGTAATTACAAGAATAATCTTTCACACTGTTTTACCAGCTCACTAATTTTATGAACTGATACTGTGAGAATTTAGCGCAATAATTATATCATATAGTCGCTGTTTTCTTGTCATTAGTCTCTGTGAAAGTAAGCTGGTATGAAAGTGGGCGGAGTTTCACTTGAGGTTGTAGGGCAGAGACTAATGATGAAATAAATACTACTTTGAATTTGCAAGAACAAGGGCATCGCTTATTTAAAAATGTGTGCACGCTCTTCAGCGGGTGAACTAATCAACACGAAGCTTTAACAGCAGTCGAGGGTGCCAATACTTTTGACCTTGGTTGGAATAGAGGGAATATCGAGTGTAAACACTTTTCCTGTGGTTTGCGTTCTCTCGGGCGTACAGCGCACTGTGTCGGGTCTGCTGCTGTAAACAGTATTATATTATACACTGTGTAGGGAGCATGTGTAGTGAACAGGAAGTGGGTTGTGATTTGGACAGATTTGTGCTCTCTGATTAAATAAAAAGAAAAAAAAAACACAGCCTGAATTATTAAATATGATAAAATTTGTGTTTTGCTCCTAAATCGTGCCGAAAAATGTGATGAGAAAAGAGAGATAAATTTCATCAAATACTCAGTATGCTGCTGAAGAAAGAAAGAAAGAACAATTCTTTAATAGTGAAAACAAAAGAAAGAAAATGAATTATTTAATAGTGAAAACAGTAGAAAGAAGGAAAGAAAAGGGAAAGAACAATTCTTTAATAGTGAAAAGAAGAAAGAAAGGAAGGAAAGAAAAAAGAAAAACAATTCTTTAATAGTGAAAACAGTAGAAACGAAAGACGGACAGAGAAAAAGAGTGTAGAAAGAAAGGACAAAAGAAGGAAGGAGAGAAGGAATTATTCTATAATCAGAAAGAAAGATTCTTTAGTAGTGAAAAGCGAATGGAGGAAGGAAACATCTATAATCAACTAAGAGAGGAAGATTCTTTAATATTGAAAAGCAAAGAAAGAAAGGAAAAAACACAGGAAGCATTCTTCAATTGTCAGAAAGAAAAATTCTTTTATTAGTGAAAAGCATAGAAAGAAGGGAGGAACGAAGGAAAGATTGTATTTGTCAGAAAGAAAGAAAGATTCTTTCGCAGGGAAAAAGGAAAACGAGGGAAAATACTAGAAAAAGAAAGTGAAAATTGCAGAAAGAAAGTAAAGGATGACTGCTGTGATCTTTCTCAGGCCTGATTCAGGACACGGTGCCCAAACAGGACGACTGGGAGAATCAGTGCGGCGCTCAGGTGGAGTATAACAGGTCGAGGCCCCCGGACGGGCCCGCGTTCACGCCTCACTGCCGCTGGGCTCCTCGCTCCGCCCTCGATGCTCACTCCTTCAGGTTCGGCGGCGGAGCCGAGGTGCAGCTGGAGACGGTTCCGCCCGGACTGCTCCCTCGCATCCCTGAGTACTTCATCTGCACGCGCTGTGGGAAAGTGTTCTGGGAGGGAACCCACTTCGACCGGGCTCTCGCTCAGTTCCACGACATTCTGAACCTTTCCGATGAAGACACCACAGCCAGGAAGCACTGAGCGTTCCGACGTTTGAGGGCTGGAGAAAAAATCACAGAAATTACATCAAATACCAGGAGGTTGTGAGTTCGAGTCCCAGGACGACCGTATACGGTTTTAACACGTTTCTACAGTTTCTTCGTTCAAACAGAACTGTGTTTCTTTTCCAGCGAAATCTAAACGTAAATCCATCCGATGGAAACGCGACTCACTGAAGGGGAAAGGACGTCGTATGTCTGAAGTGAAACGCATTCGCGGCTACGTTTTCAGTTTGCGATAACTCTCTCTTGGTGAACTTTGACCTCTCAGGTCAAAAAGTGGCCGGGATTGTGGTGTGTTTGGTCGTTTAAAAAATGTCGTAGCTGCTAAATATTAACTAACGCTCATTCAAGACTTTTGCGAAGTTTTCTTACTTTTTCATGGTGCACATCTGGAAAAGAAAATTAGCCGTGAAGTCCAATAACTTACATGTTTTATGGTAAAATTCTGGGGGTTTTTTCCTTTGTTGTTTGTTAGAATTTATTGTCTGCACTGTTCTGTAGGAAACGACAGAACTGCGTGCTACAACTGACACATGAGCGTGCCAGCATTCATTATTCTACATCCATCATGTACATAAGGTGTAACCATGTTCACTTTGTTTTTATAGACTGGGTTTTTGTTTTTAGACCACACCAGCTCACGTGTATAACAGTCTTCGGGTGTGGCTCAGTCGTTCTGCGTGCACCAGATCATTAGCGATGCCTCTTTGTTTTATGAAATTGTTTTACGAGTTTTTTAATTTCACATGTTTTGTTTTTTTTGTTTTGTTCGTTTCATACGCCCTGTTGAGGGAAGAAAAAAAAACAATCGTATATGATTAAAACAGCTTTATCTGTGAAATAAACGTTACCCTGGGTGTGTGTTTGAACAATAACTGAGATTCGTGAAATCCGTCGAAATCTCTCTCTCTGAGAGTGAGAGAGAGTGAGAGTGAGAGTGTTAAGCAATATGAGGGGGACAAAACGAAGAAAACAGGCCGTGTGAGTGGCGTCCATGACCGAGTTCTGGTTTCAGACATCTGTGAGAAAGTAGCACGATGTGGTTTGCAACACAAACTGTGGCGTAATCATAAATATAGCTTTACATGTTCATTCCTTCCTCAATTTTTAGGTCTGGGGCGAAATATTTTCAGGAAATAAAAGTTGCAGCATGAGACTGATTTTAACCAAAGATTTTTAAAAAGGTGGTTTAAAAAAAAAAAAAAAAAAAGAACACTGTCATGCTCAGATAAATGTATTCATTGATTAATTAATTTATTTATTAATGTATTGCAGGACTGTGTGTCTGCTGTGCTGTGTGGGAACTCTGCTGTATTGTATTTTTATCCGCTTTTATTTACACCATTTTTTTTTGGCCGGTATTTTCTTCCCACAGACAAAAATCATTTCAGCACAACTTCTGTTTACACAAAATGGTTTTGAGCTCAATGTGCAGATAGCACTGGTCCAGAACATCTTATCAGCTAATCGCACAAACTTTACTTTTCTTTCTTTTCTTTTCTTTTCTTTTTTTTATTTTAATAAGACCGGAGAAAAGAAAACATTTTGCAGGTGTCTGTGGAAAAAAATTAACCCTGTAAATTTCCAGATCTTACACACCTTTTAATATTATTTACAGCAGTTATACAATCATTTATGGTCAGAAGACCCACAGAACTTTTACTACACAGAAAACATACTCGTTTAATAGCCTGTGTAATGCAGTGGTACAAAGGACATTATTTACATAATTATATTATTTATTTAAGGTAAACTTTTTTTCTTTACTAGCAGTATGCCGAAACTTATCGCTTTGACATGAATAACTCCCATAACCTCCAACATGACTATTTATTGTATGTATAAATCTCATAGATGGATTTCAGACACGTTGAGTGATTTTTTTTATTTTCATTTTATTTTTTTCTTTTACAAGATGGCTTACGTGTCGTTGTTTTAAACAACAAAGATCTCTCTCTCTCTCTCTCTCTCTCTCTCTCTCTTTCATGAAGTTCTGGTTTACGTTATTTTTTTTTCTTCTTTCCTCATTCACACAGTTGATCTATTTTCACACGATTTTATTTATCACGTAATTCCAGGGTGTGACATGCTGAAATGCTCTTTCACGTGTTTTTCCACATAATCGCACGTGAAATGTGTGTGCTTCCTCAACAAGGTACACACTGAGGAAAATAAAGGTCTTGAGGATTCTTCGTTTGTTCCTCCAGGGCCAGGGGAACCCTTAAAGGTTATAGATAGAACCCTGTAATATCAGGAACGAAGAATCCCTAGCTACGTAAAGAAACTCGTGGAGAATCGCAATTCCTAGTGTTTCCTCCATCATTAGCTCTTTTAGCTGCTCTGACGTTCTTTGTGCGATGTAATGAATCGGCGGAGTGTTAATGGGTTATGATTTGAAAGAGAAATGTCAGCTATCAGTTTATTTATGTCCTACATGTTTGTTTAACTGTTGTAAGAGCTGAATCGAAGCCATTTGGCACTTGAAGCTTGCCAGATTGTTTTGCAAGCTTGAAAACAGGAAAGCAGGATGGGCTGCACAGATTCAACACTGATTTTCTCTCCAAAGTGTGTGTGTGTGTGTGTGTGTGTGTGTGTGTAAGCTTTTCAAAGACATCAAGCAAAACAGCCTACACATGATGTTCCTTCTTTAAACCTGAACATAAGCATCCAAGTATTTGCTGTAACTGTATCGCTTGCACCATACTTGAAATAAGCTGGTGTGTGTGTGTGTGTGTGTGTGTGTCGTGAGCGCGGTTCAGCCCCTGTCCCGGATCAGCCTGGCCTTTTTCTGCGCCGTTGTCACCCGATCCTCTCTCTTTCTTCACTGGGAAGAAAAGCTCGCCTCTTTCCCACGCTCCTGCTACACGTGGTAGCTGCCGGGCCTCCCAGGCCCCGCCTATGTGCGCTGACGTCACATGCGTTCCTCAGTATCCTCTTCAATGTCAGGTCAGTAGCTGTAGAGGCCCGCCCACCAGGCCCCGCCCCCTCTCCATCTCTTCCCGCGCGCGCGCACCTTTAGCTCTGAGGCGCTGAGAAGGAGAAAGTCTCACAGTGAGGTGGTGAGAAAAAATGGCGGCTGTTTGAAAATAGCATTTTTTAACGTTATAAGCGACTCTTGTTTTTGTGTTAGACAGTGTTTGATATTAAACATTGGTTTACTTTGGATATATATGCTGCTGTATACACTTTTAGGTTGTTTTTTTTTTTTTTTGGTATCTCAAATGTGGTTAATACCTTTCATCAGAACAAAATATCTGAAAATGTCTTAATGCCTTTTTCTTCAAAAAACGGACATATATTTGATTCTAGTGGCTAGGTTTAGGAAGTGATCATATTTATGTATATTTATGTGATTTATAAATAGGCTAAATGAAGGGACTTTTCTACACAGAAAGGTACAATCCAGAACCCTTAAAGGTTCCACAACAGTGTTTCCCTCTGATAAAGGGTTACAAACCAGAACCTTTTTAGGAACTTAAGAGACTTTAATTAAATAACGGTGAAATCCTTGAAGAAAGTGTAAAAACCTGGAAAACCTATCAGCATTGCTCACATTATGTGTCTAACCCTTTTTTGTCTTTATGTTTAATACATACACTTAATTATTATTATTATTATTATTATTATTATTATTATTGGACACCTTGATTCTTCAAGCAAACAGAAGAATCTGTTTTGTGAAGAATGTAAGGTCCACAGTCTATCCCTAACAGTACTTACTTCAGACATAGTCAATCAGACCAGACAGGTTCAGTGCCTAAAATTTGCTTCACTAGTTTTGCACTCCAGCTATGAGGCTAATATTGCTAGCAAGTAATGAACGTATTTATCACCCCAACTTTTCCAGAAATAAATCCATGCTCAGATCAACCTCCAACACTCAACCTCCAGCTTTATTAGCTACATCTTTAAGAAGCAGCATATGTCTCTTAGACTGACATTTTAATTGAACATTTTAAAGGGTAAATGACCAGTGTTCTGTACCACACAGTCTAAATATAATATAAGATATACAACATCCTTCCATATACACTTTCAACACTAAGTGTGTAGGTATGTGTGCTGCAAAGAATGATGATTATTAAATTACCGTGTCACAAAAGCAATATATCAATGGTCCATTGGATGCTGAGTAAATAAAGCCCTGAAAAGTTAATGAAGCACGGTTTCTATTACAAAAGAAAACAGCCAGGACAGCTGTGATGAACTTTATTCATTATTAATAGCTCGTCTTTGTCCTCGACTTGATATCGTTTGTTTTTAATCACATGAGAGTCACAAGTGTGTGTCTACAACAGATGAAAATGGACCAGTCATTTATTTTATGAATCTTAGGAACCTGTTTATTTTTTCTGCTCCAACACTAGTCAGCTTTTCACTGTCTGATGTCTCACGGTCACTTGTGCAATTATTTATTAACTATTAAAAATGAATGAGAACTAAATTTGATGCTAAAGAATGAGGTTCTCTAGAGAACCGTTGTCACTGTACTAAATTCTTACAGAATCCAACTAAAGTAAAACTCCACCATGAAACACAGGAAACATGTTTATTGTGAAATGAGTGAGACGTTAGTGTTGCTCTGATGTCTCAGAGGGACATTGTTATCGCTAGCGCGATAGCGATGAGAAACATTTTCAACTATCTCAGTTAGATTTCATTGTTAGCTCCTAAAATGTCCTTAAATATAATGTTAATGACAAATCCAGAATAGAAGCAGTGGAGACACTGGTGCAAACTTTGGACTCAGTCCCAGAATGCAATGCAGCTGTGACGCGGAGTTACCACAGAGACTCGACTCGGCTAGTTAGCGATCTACGAGAGGGCGAGCATGATGGCGTTGATGGTGATATTAGCCTGAAAGTTGAAGCTTTGACGGTGAGAGGTCTGGACAGACTAATGGACTAAAGCGCCGCTGCATCGCTCTCTTTAGATTGAGGTGACAAGAGGACTAAATTCCAGTGCAGGAAGGAACCTGTTAACCAAAGTGAGAATAGACCAAAAAATAAATATTTTCCAAGATTGAAGATCACGGGTTGATTATAAATGTTGATATGCAAGTAATTCAGGATGGAGTGATGGATACTTTTTTCACTAACCTGACCCATAGTGCACCACTGAATGGAAGGGGTGGGGCTTGTAAGCAGGTAACGGTCAGAACTGACACTGTAGTAGAGTGTTTCATCTGTGTTGACAGACCCAACAGGATTAGGGCTAAATATCCGTCTGCTAATCTATGTCTCTGTAGTGGCACGTTGTAAAATATTTGCACAGAAAGAGGGAGGGATCGCTCACTCGTTCACTTTTCCACTGGCCAGGACAGATACCTGCACCTTTTGCTCAAGCTGTGAAACAAAAGCTGAACCCCAAATGGCTCCATATTGGACATTTCCACAGTATTATTTTTCTAGCATGTGTAGTGACTGATGAAGGAAATGTTCACTTTAGATTATTATTTTAATCTTAATTAAACACTGTCCATAGGTTACTTCCCACAGGTAGCCTGCACTATCAGAAAAAAGGGTACTAAACTGTACTTTTCCATGGATATGTATATTTCACCTGGAAATATGGATCTACTGACCTTTAAAAATGACCTAATCGGATTGTAATTACCTTTTAGAGTAAAGGTAAACCTTATGAACCCTTCTACATACATGTGTATGCTTAATGGTACCTTGGGGACAAGGAATGATAGCCTACAGATTAAGTACCTTTTTTTTTTCTGAGTATTTTAAGGAAAGCATTGCTGTTGCATATTGTGAAAGAAAAAGAAAGAGATAAAAATAAAAAATAAAAAAGATTTTTGCAAATATACCAGTATATAATATGCACATATATAGTACTTTAATACAATGGAACTGAGATAAGTTAGCTATACACAGAATAGAAGAAAAAAAAAAGGAGAGAAAAAAGAGAAAAGAAAAGAAAAAACCCACAACCTAAAATGTGCTGGTTTTATTTCAGTCAGTCAGTGATTCTGGGTCAGAGATGTTTGTGAGGTTGTGGCACAGAAAGAGAGAACGTGTGTATTTTAATTGGGTGTTTTTCGGTTTTATGTGCGTTCTGGTTAAAACTTAATTAAAGTCGCGCTTCGTTTCTTTTTGGATTTGGTGAGTTGTTTATCTCAGGAGACCAAACGGTGGGCGACACAGAGCTTTTACTGCTGTTGAGATTTTACAGCTCGAACAGTTTCAATGAGGCCGGAAAAGAAAAGTCGCATTTTTACTGCGGTAAATGATTAGAGCTGGTTACCGCGTCGGCCATACGGAGCAAACGGCGTGTGTGTGTGTGTGTGTGTGTGTGTGTAGTGCTTTCCACGCCAAATTGCGGCTGTATGTGTGTGTTCTGTTCCCACGGTAGCGCGTGACTCTGCGCGCACCTCAGCCTGCAGTCTCACCGGAAGCCGAGCAAGTTTTTTTTTTGTTGTTTAGGTTCCTGTGACTGTAAACAGCTGCGACACAGATAAAGCTATAGAAACCAATGAAACCGATTTAGAGATCTCTTGTTTTTGCACATAAATTCCCCTGAAAGCCTGCAATTGTCAGTGTTACTACGCGCTGAATTCTTCCGGAAGGTTCACTGCACATGTGTATTTAGAGAAATAACACAATTTCTGATTGCATACAGTAGGTCTATACAGTCTGGAATAAAGGTAGCCTAAAAAACTGTACTTTTCCTTGTTGTTAGAACTTTGTGCTATACCTTTAGTATGGAGCCCTTCCTTTTAGGTTTAGAATAAGTTATGGAACGGCCTGGATCTTCAGGAGATGCATGGGCATCACATGGACCACATGGACCTTTTCAGGTAAAAGATACAACGTAAAGATAGAACAAATGCATCCTTGATGGAACAAGGAAAAGTACAGCTTATGCCACAGACACCAGTTTTCAGTAAAGGTGAGGAAAGTTTGCCTTGCTCCTTGGTTTCTATGTGATTAAGATATTTAAATATACGTTCGCCTCACACCTTCCGGATTGGGGGTTCGATTCCTGCCGTGTGTGTGGAGTTTGCATGTTCTCCCCGTGCTGCAGGGGTTTCCTCCGTGTACTCCGGTTTCCTCCCCCAGTCCAAAGACATGCATGGTAGGCTGATTGGCGTGTCCAAAGTGTCTGTAGTGTATGAATGGGTGTGTGAGTGTGTATGTGATTGACTGTGATGGATTGGCACCCTGTCCAGGGTGTACACCGCCTTGTGCCCCATACTCCCTGGGATAAGCTCTCTGTAGGATAAGCAGTATAGAAGAAGGATGGATGGATGGATGGAGAGGTTGAAGGTGGTTATAAAGGCAAAGAATGGATATAAGGTTATTAGGGAATAACATTGGAGCTGATATTTTCACTCCGCTCTTTTAGACAAACTATTGCACTATATGAAGACCTGACATTTTAATACAAATCATTAGTGTCTTTTTTCAGTATAATAATAATAATAATAATAATAATAATAATAATAATAATAATAATATACTTCACTCGTTCTTAGGGTGTGTGATTTGTTATTTTTATTTCGGCTATTTTATTTGAATTTTTTGCATTTGGTGGGAAAATTTTTCACCCTGCTTCACTGCTCTTTTTATTTTTTATTTTTTAAACCACGCCTCTCTGGCGTGGCCAAATACACCACGCCCACTCCCTATAGCAGAATCCCTCGGCCAATCAGCTTCTCGCGGCTCCTCCCACTCCGCACCGATCTCTTCTCTAGAAGCTCATTGTTATGCAAATGAGCGCGTCTGAAATAATCGCGCGCGCGCAGCTTCTGGCCAGTCAGAGATTGGCTGGGAAACCGCTCGAGCAGAGGAGCACACGTACACGTACACGTACACACGCTCGGAGCGCGCGCGCGTGGGAAGAGTCGCAACGCTCGAGCCGTCCGGGGGGAAAAAAAAGCAACAACAAACAAACAAACATACAGGCAAGTGTAAATATAAATTATATCGTAAATACGTTTTTTAAAAGTTATGTTCACTTTGTTAGCCTAATTACGCGTTTTTTCTTTCCTTCTTCTCGAACCCAGGCTAGGAAAGTAAGAGCTGCTTGTAGGCTGAGCGGTGAAGGAGGAGAAGAAGAAGAAGAAAAAGAAGAAGAAGAAGAAAACTTTTCTTCTTTTCAGAGTTTTTTTTTTATTTTATTTTGGAAATAAACTTCTACATTACTGCTGCTGAGATTGAAATATCTGCCATATAAACCTGGTGCTGCTATCGAGACACTTCTGCGGATCTTTTGCGTTTGGATTGCGGTTTCATTCTTTTCTTTAAGGGATATATCACATTTCTATACTCTTCCTCAACCGACCATCACCATCACCATCACTCCTACCACAACTCCATCTCCTCGCCCAGAGCCCAGGCAGGGTGTGATCAGATTTGCACCATGAGCCAGGCGGACGTGTCCACTTGTTCTGCGCCGCAGCGGGTTTTTCAGGAGGCGGTGCGCCGCGGCAACACCAAGGAGCTGCACTCCCTGCTGCAGAACATGAGCAGCTGTGAGTTCAACGTCAATTCATTCGGACCTGAAGGCCAGACCGCGCTGCACCAGTCGGTCATCGATGGAAACCTGGAGCTCGTCAAGCTGCTGGTGAAGTTCGGAGCGGACATCCGGCTCGCCAACCGCGAGGGCTGGAGCGCGCTGCACATCGCCGCGTTCGGGGGTCACCAGGACATCGTGCTGTACCTCATCACCAAGGCCAAGTACTCCAATGGAGCGCGGTGATGCATGGCATGCAACATCTCTCTCTCTCTCTCTCTCTCTCTGGCCAAAACGTCAGTGACCGCGGCTCATTTTTATTCACCTAAAACCAAATTAGCGCTATAGACCTGGGCTTCAAACGGATAAAATATCCTTTAACTAACTCCTGATTGATCTGACATGCACGTGCATTGGTACTAAAGCTTTTTTTTTTTTTTTTTTTATCGCCCTGATTGTCAGAAACATCAGAAAAAAATGACTTATTTTTTTGCTGGATGGATGGATGACCGGTTGCTCCTCAAAGTTACTGACTTTAAAAAAATAAAAAATAAAAATCAAAACACACACACGGATGGCACTTGAGGTATGCTGGAAAAAAAGGGAATTTATTATTATTATTTTTTTGGGTCAACACTGTTTCTGAGAACCTGAAATGCCATGTGGTTGTGATGACGATGGTGATGATGATGTTGGTTTTTTGCAATCAGTTAAAGCATTTAATTCTGAATAATATTCAAAAAATTATCGAAAATAACAGCAAGTGGTGTAAAGTTTAAAGTACTGTATACAATAGCTTTACTTCTTAATAAGAGTAGTCCTGCAGTCGCCTACAGCAGATGATATAGAGGTGTGTGTGTGTGTGTGTGTGTGTGTGTGTGTGTTAAAAAGAAAAAAGAAAAAAACTGCTGCTTTTCGCTTTTCACGTCAGGAAAGTTGCGTTTGGAGTTGATCATCTTCTCAGTATTTTTTCCTTCTTTAATTTTAACATCCTGGTCATCACTGTGAAATACAGGCTGGGGTTCTTATTTATGAAGGTACATTGATGATGATGATGATGATGATGATGATGGTCATGATGATGCATATATATATATCATGTTTTTTTGTTTTTTAATCCGTGATTAGGGTTTTGGGGAAAACAAGCTGCTTTGCGTTTATACCCTCAAAAATATGTGGAGATATATATTTTTGGCATTCTCTGTCCTAGCTTTCTTTCATTCTTTTCTTTTTCTTTTTAAAAGTTTATAGTTCTCGTGCACGCTTCCACACACCTGTGTGACGTCACGATGACATCAGAAAGGTGTGTTGGATCGACGGGACGCTATTGATCTCCTCAAAACCTTCAGAACCTTCACACTTTCCCCCTGTTGTGTGTTATGGATCTCTGCACCAGCTACCTCGACTTTAAAGTATTCAACTTTTTTTTAAAGCCTAGTGATCCGTCTCATAACCTTCATCGTTTCCTGTTGAATGCCTGTTCTCCACAATTTTAATCTTCACTCGGGATCATTTCCGACAACCAAAACTCAATCAAAAACCATAATGATTATTATTATTATTATTATTATTATTATTATTATTATTATTATTTGCAAGTCAGCCGAATGCTCAACTTTGTTTGTCGCCTGTTTGTTTGTAGCCTGATTTTATTAAATGCAGGGAGTTTTTGTTGCACATAAAAAAAAAAATAAATCACGGAGCCTTTATTTTATTCTTTGTTTTTTTATTATTATGATTGTTTTTCACGCCCCCTCGTGCCTGCTCGGGTAACTGCAGGATTTGAGGCTGCAGAGAGAGAGAGAGAGAGAGAGAGAGAGAGATCACAAGAGACTACTGAGCACCACTCGACTCACATACTGTTAAAGAAAGACTGATGTGTGATTTATTGCAGGGATGAATAATCTTCAGATTTAAGAAAAAACAAACAACAAATCACACGAGGAAACAGACCTGCGTTTGTGTTTGAGTTTCAGCCGGATGTGTTTCAATGCTGCTTTCATTTACATTTGTTTTGTTGTTTAGTTTTTTTTTATTTTTTAAAGCCAACAGTGAGTGAAAGAGGAGTAAATGTACAGCTATAAACCTCCTGAATGTGTGTGTGTGTGTGCGTGTGTGTGTGTGAGTGTTGCATACATACCGCTGTTGAACTGGTTCTTGCTTGTCTGGCCCCGTTGATAAGCCCTGGTTAGACTTAAGAACATTTCTTTAAGTAAAAAATAAAACAAATAAAATAAAACCTGGAGTAGAGTAACACCGAGAGTCTGAGGTGATCCGAATAAAAGACTAAATATGCATTGCATGTCTTAAACTTGATAACTTTTTTAAAAAATTTATTATTATTATTTTTATTTTTATTTTTATTTTTTTTTAAAAGTTGCACTGATGACTGTTCACTCGTTGGCTTTGCGTCAACATTTTTTTTTTTTTCTAAATAGAAAAAAAAGGAACACGACATAAAAAAAGCTCCAGGTTGTTTTATTGTCAGTTGTGTACTTGTGTCTATA
>JANDJT010000060.1:731507-743581 GCA_024331685.1 Stegophilus panzeri
AATCATATGTGTTAGTTGTTTTTTGTTTTTTTGTCTTTGCTAGGTCAAATCTGCTACTTGTATAAACAAGCAATTTTGTCCAAGTAATAGCTTTGGTAAAGTAATGTCGTGAATATTGTGTAATACTGGTGTGTAAACAGGCCGATGTGTAAACAGTTTCTGCTCTTTGATCAAGGACGTTTGTTCTGCTTTATAGATCGACACTGGAAGGATAAATATCACTGCAGCTATTAATTAGAACACAAGATGACTGAACGTGTACAATGATATGTTATTTCTGACAAACAGAGGTTTTAAAGTTTATTGTTTACCAATATTAAGCTTGTTGTAGCTCAAATGTTACAATTTAGTTGTTAGCTAGCTAGTCTCTAGCATAACAGTCACAATATTTTGTTACTAGCTTGCTAACAACACTTGATAAGTGCTCCTTTTCTTAATAATTTTAGAAAACTAGCAAAGTTTTAATGCAAACAGCAAACTCAAGGCTACAATGTTATGCTAGAGAGTTAGCTAGTAGCAGTACTAGGAATAATTTAAATCTGTACATAATTGGTTTGGTCGTGTTATTTTGGGGATTTCATTAAAATGTGTAGTTTACAGCATAGTAATTTAATGATGTATTACTATTTGGTTTATATCATAATTATGCATTGCTAGCTATTTCTATGTTTATCTTAACATTTATATATTTTGTGTATTTATATATGTAAATAAATTCAGTTTTAGTCATTTAATTTATGCATAAAAGTACAAAATATTCTAATTATATTAAAAAATATTTTCTCTGACAACAAATCTGAGAGATTAGCATCAAACTGTTCATATTATACAGTAACACATTTGAAGGATTGTTATTAACTGATCACTATTGACTTGTATTTGTGTTTTTTTTAATATTATGAAATTTATTGATGTCATGTAGAGGTTCTTACCCGGTCCAGGTCAAAGTTCTCCTGGGTCTGGAGGAGCGGTTGCGGAGGCAGAGGTCCGGAATGGATCAGACCCACACCGGCCAGCAGGAGAACCACAAACACAGCCTGCATTTCTGTCTGTCTCAGATCCAAATGAGGTTCTAATCTGTAATATCGAGAGAACAACAGCACCTTCCTCCTCCTCCTCCTCCTCCTCCTCCTGCTGCTGTTAAAGTCACTGAACGGTGGGTTATGTGCTTTTACCCCACTGGCACAAAGCAACCTAAAATCAGTCCAACCAATCAGACCAAAGGTCTTCTTATCTATTTATTGATTTATTTATCCTGTGCTCTGTGTGTGTCTGTTTATGTTGCATTTTAAAATAACAGGATATAAATTTAACCTGTTCTAAATATACGCTGCCGAGACGTTTAATCTGGAAAGCTTAATCTGGGTAAGAGGATTTGGATTAGTGATTGGTGTTATGGTATTTACAGACCGTCAAGGATGTTAGAAGGTGAAATGGAAAATAACACAACAAGCCTCAGTATTTTTTCATTTCTATTTTCTTTAAAGTATCAGAATCAGAAGCATTTTATTCGTCATATACATTTACACGTATTAGGAATTTTTCTTGGTGTTTTGGTCACACCACGGTACATTCAACACACACCTCACACAATTATCATCCTTACACACAAATATTACACCTAATATTCAAGTATTACACGGTAAGTGGAAATGGTACGCTCAGTTGTAATTTACATTCTTCTAAAGCAAAGAGAAAGAAAATAGAAAAGGGGAGGAAAGAAAAAAATTGAGAAAAAACATGAGAAAATAAAGAAATATTATGCAGAAATATTATTATTCTTAAAATGTTTATTTATTCATTCATTTATAACACAGAAATAGAAGAATATACAAAAGGGTGGAAAGCAAAATAGTCTTATTTACACAATACATCCAAAAGGTCATTATTTCATTAAATTAATATAAATATTAAACTATTCACATGTACTGCAGGCAAATATCTTTGCATAGTTTTATAGACAATGTTAATGAAAACTCCAGACTACTCAGGATATTTAGATATTACTGAAAGTACTTTAATAGAATCTTAATGCTGAAAGATTGAGAATGACATAGCTAATATGTGCTAATGTTGTGAAAGCTAACCCAAGCGTTTCCTGATTGTGTACAGGAAAAACTCGTGATATCCAATAGGACGGGTCTAAATTGATCACGTGATATAGAAGCATCCAATCAGCGGGTTAATTAAATCGGTTCGCTTTAATGAAGCTCTTCGTTTGTAACAGTGCAGGAGCTAAAAACAATCCGAATGAATTTCGATTGGAAACATTATTTAAAAAATGCAGACCAAAAGCTCCGAGAGAGGAAAGAGAGAGAATAAAGAGGACAAAAGTGTCAGGGATAGTAATAGTTATCAGGTAATGAGTTATCTATCAGTGTCATTAATGATATATTCATGTGTTTTTGTTGTAGCGGAAAGGAAATGGCCGTCAACTGGGTGAGTCACGTGACTGTCACGCTGTGTCAGTGTTTTTATACAGAGCTGTGTTTTTTGTTAAATCTTTAAACAAAACAAAACAGTGCAGTGTGTAAATCAGGGCTGTCACACAAAGAGCTAGTCAGTGTTATTCCACTAGGGGGCGAAGTAGAGCAATAAACTCGGCGCCATAAACTCAGGTTTATTATTATTATTATTATTATTATTATTATTACTACTAATAATAATAGTTATTCAGCTTTAAGTACCTGTTTACAGACTGAACACAACACACTGGCTGGTTAGAATAAAAATCATTCTTTATTTTTCTATATTTTCAGTTATCGCTAGAAATCAATACAATTCAGGAAAATTGTTCTTAAGATTTTTATTTTTGATAAACTATACATCTATAAATTAGCTTCTCTTGGAGGATGGGAGTGGAAGGACTAATTGAATTAAGAAATAGTAAGTTACAGTGAGACAGCAGGTGGCAGTAATGCAACCTGCCGTAAAACACCAAAGAAGAAGAAGAAAGACGATTAGCTTCTCTTAAACTGCAGTAATAAATCTAATACGAATGTCGAAACATTTCAATCCTATCATCTAGTTGTGTTAAGGATGCAAATTTGTGTGTATTAAATGAAATGAAGCCTCATTTGCATAAACAAATGTACATTTATTTGAAATAAGTACCGGTCCAATAAAAAGTACCAGTAGTGTCTCGCCTCACTCTATATCGCCTTGTAAGGCTGGCACCGGAAGGTCTGCATCACTTCGGGTAAAAGTCAAAAGAACACACCCCACTGAGTGACTTATGTTCTGCAAATGTAAGGAGTTTTCTGATTAAGGGTTCAGGTGTTTTCAGGTTGGAGAATGAACACCCCTCAGTCCCAGGTAGCTCACCTTCAGCTGGTTCAAAATGCCGTAGCCAAATGTCTCAAGAATGGATCAAATATGATCAAGCCACTCCCACGCTGCGAGATCTCCATTGGCTTCCAGTACATAAATGCTTACAGAAACTTGCTCCTAAGTACCTGTCTGATCCATTGTGTTGCTACAACCCTCCCATTACTTTCGGACCTGGCAACCTTAACCTACTGACGGTCCCTTGTTCAAGGCTAATACGCAGAAGAGAGAGAGAGAGAGAGCTATGTTTTAAACATTTTAATTTTTCTTTATTCTGCTCATGTACAGCACTTCGGTCAGTCTTGAGGTTGTTTTAAAAGTGCTCTATAAATAAATGAAAAATGAAATGAATAATCGTAAAGGTCTCAGTGTGTGACTGATGAATAGAAGGTCTCTTTGTTGATCTCGTTGATCAGAAGATTTGGTACCATTTGGTTGATTACGTTTAAGAGGTTTCCGTGTGACTGGTATGGAAGGTCTCTGTCAAAATAAGGTCAAACTCCAAGAGGTTGAGGGGGGGAAAAAAAAAAAAACATTCTTCCACAAATCCTCACTGATTAAAGGACACAAGGTTTACTCTGTTTGGATATTCAAGGAGGGTTGTTAAGGAACTCGGGAGAACCTGCAGACAGACAGATCTCCCACACAATGGCTGCGTGTAGTTTTCTCTACCAGGTATGCAAGGTTGACTCTCATATTGTAGTATTATGTTTGAATTTGATTGTGATTCTTTCTTCTTCTTCTTCTTCTTATTATTATTATTATTTGATTTAGATATGTTCCTACCTGGTTAAATAAATTATTAGATTTGATTATATTCTGAATTATTGTCTCTAATAGATTACGTTAAGTCCATGTTTCCACAAATCTACACACAGGTTAGGAGCAGAGTAAAGCTCGGTTCCGAGTGGAACGTCAGGTACGCTGGCTGAGACGTTAGAGCTCCGACTAACAACTCGGCATTAGTTCGAGTGTACTAGTTAGTGTGTACAGGCTCGATATGGAATTGCCAAGTTGAACGACTAACCTAAATAGGGTGAAGTTTAAACCTCTGATTATTCTAATACTTTTCCAGTTAATTGTACATATGTAGGAAACTATGTCATGATTATATAAAGCTATATTTAACTTGGGTAATGTTGGTCTATCTTTGTAAATTATAGCGATCATGACCTCTGGCTAGAAATAATATTTCTGTAATTAAGTGTACTATCTAAGGGAACTAAACAAAATACTTTTAGGTAAAATGGCAAGCATGAGCGGCCTCTAACTGTCTAATGGCCAAGACTGACTAGTTTTGTGATCGTGAGAGTGGACCTTACAGACTTTATTACGCATTAACATTAACAGCTGATTAAGATACAGAAGTAGGTTCTCCTGATGGTGCCTTGAGATCCAGTTCAGTAGCTGGGCTCTGTAGAGAACGTCCCGTCTGAGCTTCATCACACTCGCGCTGTGCTGTAATCCAACACCACACTGAAAAACACACAGAATAATTCTCCTTATCTATGTGTGTGTGTGTGTGTGTGTGTGTGTGTGTGTGTGTGTGTAAAATGTGTACTCACTTAGTGGCGTGTGAGGGGGCAGTTATCTGAGGAGAGAGAAGCACAATATAGGCGTGACCATGACCTGCGTGTATACATTAGTTATACAGTATATTATACACATTGTTCTGTGTGTGCGTGTGTGTTTTACCTGCTGGTGGTGGAATTACAATGGACTCTTCAGGGAAGCCGTGCTGCACGGCGTATTTTTTAAACTTCTCGATCACTTCTGGTCTCACCTTCTGACTACGACCTGAACCAGAAACCAGAGACAACAGAGAGTGTACAACTACACTAACACACGTGTGTGTGTGTGTGTGTGTGTGTGTGTGTGTGTGTGTGTATGAACTAGCATATAAACGCATAGACAGGTGCGTCGGTGTACGAACGTGTGGACACGTGCATCGGTGTATGATTTATCGTTGGATGGTCCGACTTGCTGTAGATTCCTTAAACACGGTAGAGGAGGAACTTTGTAATGAGAGAATTAACGCACCTACTAAGTGACGTGTGATGCTAACTGAACACCTGGCGGTGCGTGGCATTATCTTAGATGCACACGAATAATGAGCCTTTCAGCTTTCCACATGTAGACACGTGTATTACTGTGTAGTCGTGTTTGTTATGATGTGAACGTGTGTGTTTAGTATGTAGAAACGTGTAGATCACGTGACTGATTCACTCACTGTACAGAGACACCTGAGAGAATTCCCGGTTAAACTTCCTGTGTTTATAAATCACGGCGAACTCGCTGTAGTTGGTTTCCACCACAGTGATGTCCTTCACGCGGCTGTGTCCTGTGAGAGGAAAGAACACCTGAACTCCAGATCCCAGACGCTTCCTGCTGCTTTCCATCTTCTTCTTTCCTTCTTATGCTTTTTCTTTTCATTTTCTTTCTTTCTCACATTTTTCTGTCTTGCTTATAGTTTTTCTTTCTTACTCTTTTTAAAATTTGTTTTCTATACAGTTGTAGCCCAAAAGTTTGCACACCCCTTGCAGAATCTCCTAAATCTTAATACTGTTAACAAAATAAGATGGATCATAAAAATCCCATGTTGTTGTTTTAGTTCTGTCCTGAATAAACTATTTCACATAACGGATGTTTACATATAGTCCACAAGACAAGATAACAGCTGTTGTTCAGATAGTTGTTCACGAGTCTTGTTTGTCCTGAGCAGTTAAACTGCCCGCTGTTCTTCAGAAAAATCCTCCAGGTCCTGTACATTCTTTACTTTTCCAGCATATTCTGTATATTTGACCCATTTCCAACAGCGGCTGTATGATGCTGAGATCCATCTTTTCACACCAAGGACGACTGAGAGACTCGTACACGACTATTACACAAGGTGCAAACATTCACTGATGCTGAAGAAGGCAACACGATACATTAAGAGCCAGGGGGTGTAAACTTTTGAAAAGGATGATCGGTGTTCACAGTATTAAGATTTAGCAGATTCTGCAAGGGGTATGCAAACTTTTGGGCACAGCTGTGTGTGTATATATATAAAAATTTGGTTTAATTTATTTTTCTTTCCCTAATTATTTTTTTCGTTCTTTCTTGTTAAATTCTCCCTCTCTCCTTCATGGTTTTCTTTCTTTTTTCTTTCTCTATCCCTCCCTTCTTTATTTTACCTTTCTTTTTTTGCTAATTTTCCCCTTTATTTATTTTATTTCTTGCTTTCTTCAAGGTCTTCCTTCACATTTCTTAATCTCAGACACAAGTACAGGGAAACTTGTCCAAACTCTTTGTAGTGAAACAAACACACACACACACACACACACACACACACACTGGAATGTGTTATATGGAGTTATATAGCGAGCGGTCTCGGAGCTTTCCAGGCTCTCAAAGCTTGGAGGCGTGTTTACTTTTGGGGTGTTTATATTAAACTGCTTTTGGGCTGTTTGTTGGTGTATTCTATTTACTTAGTTTATTTATTTATTTATTTATTTATTTACACACTGCATATGAAGTGGCCTCGGTTCTTGATTTGTGTTACAGGGAGTAAATAGTTCATGTTATATTTATATTCAGTCTTGTGGTTGGAGATGGAGACGTGGTATTTCTTGTCTGATGAAGTATTTTACATTAGAACCGTTTGCACTTCTAATTATAGTTCATACGGGAGTGACACTCCCTGTCTCAGACGGTACGATACACAGAACAACCCAACAGTTAAACAAGTAACAATCAATACACTTTGATTCCCTACTGAGCCGGAATGAATCGGTTCAGCACTGATGTGATTCAGTACACTTTGATTCACTACCGTTCCAGTACGATTCATTTCATCACCATTAATGAACATCAGGTCATTACTGATCCGATTCGATTCACTTCAGTTCACTGCTGATCTGGCACGATTCGGTTCAGCACAGATACGATTCGTTTCAATCCAATTCAGTGCTGGTACAATATGATTTAGTATGCTTCGTTCACTGCTGAACCGATACGATCCGATTCATCACTGATATGATTTGATGCATTTCAATGCACTACTGATCCGATAAGTTTTGGTTCATCGCAAATACGATTCAATACACTGCAGTTCGCCAATGATCCAATACGATTCGGTTCAGCAACTATATGATTCGATTCAGTCAATGCTGATCAAATATGAACATTTAAGTTCACTACTGATCCGTTATGATTCGATTCAGCACTGATTACGTACGATATACTTCTGTGCACTATCGATCCGATAAATTTTGGCTTATCACAAATACGATTCGCTGCACTTCGGTTTGCTATCCGATGCAGTTCGATTCAGCACTGATGTGATTCAATGTACTTTTATTCACTACTGATCCGATACGATTCATCACTGATACGATTCAATACAATTAATTTCACTACTGATCCAATTTCAAACATTTCTTCACTGTCTTTATTTTTTCCTGAGAATCAGTACTAAATTAATTCTCTCCCCAATCCTTTTGCCCCACGATAACGTTGGGATGATGACGTTGGCCCGATTTTCTGATTTGAATCAGTTTTTGTTCTCACACATCCAGTAGCTCGTACAGCGCTATATAACGCAGGTCTGTGACCGGGCTCGATTCTGGGACTGCTGAAAGATCACTAACGTGTGCTGAAGTACGTGAACACGCCAGGAACGGCCGTCTTCTCATATTTGTAGACTTCTTTCTGGCAGATGGAGGACCTGCACACAGACACGTGCAGCGTCACACATTTACGCACTTTACAACACAAACTGCCACCAAATCTGAATCATGCAGCATTCACAAGAACCTTTTGTGAAACTCAAATCCATCAGTTACAACATACAAAGCAAGCCGTTGAACTAGGACAAAAGTAATGGCACCCTATAAGAGGAGGAGGAGTTACACTGTGTGTTTATGGTCGCTGACGCCAAATCACATTTTATTGGTGACTCACACAGCTGTACACATTACGACATGCAGTGAAGTGCCTTTTACGACTATCTGTTCATATAAAACAGAATTTACTTACATATTAAAAAAAATATATATAAATGCATGTATGTATGTATGTATGGCAATAAAACAGATGCAGCACTGCAATGGCGGTCCTGTGCGCAATTCTCAAAACACCCACAAGACGGCGCCATTTATCTGTGGATCTGATATTACAAAACCGATATCGATTATGGAAAAACGTATAAATATCAGGAAAAATTTCGGTAAAACTGATTTTCAGTCGATCTCTACCTAAAACAAGTCTCTGCCCACAAACACGTCTACGACAAGCCAGTGATTGGTTACTGCAGTTAAACACAGTGCTGAGTGTTTTGTTATTAACACTCACTTCGTTTTCCACACGGTCATCATGACGTCTCCGTTCTCCTTCGGTTCCACCACGCCCATACAGATGGTCAGCTTGTTTCTGTGCCGAGCGAAGCTGGGTGAGTTATACGCCAGACCCACGCGGTACCAGCGACCTGCGAACTGAACACACGGCGCACGTGGACAACGCACAACGCCACTTTAAAGTCAGGATAAAGTTTCCAGTTCAGGATTAGAGCTGAGCAATATGAGCATGTAATATCGATATCATGATAAATTAGATCAAAAATACATTTTGCAGGTGTTACGTTATTTTATTTAAAAAAAAAAAAGTTTTTTAAATAACTTACAAATTCTAACTGGACGCTGTAAAGTATAAACTGTAAACTTCTTTTTATTTACATTTACAAAACTAATTTACTTAAAACCAAAAGAGAACAAATAAACGCAGTTTTTAATTAAACTCTTATCGTGTCAGAATGATACGATATTGTTCTAATACACTAGTTTCATTCTTTTATACCTTTTTTTCCTCTCCATCTCTTTTTATTCTTTCTATTTTTCTTTTTGCGAGTTTCTTTTGTCCTTTATTTTTTCCTCTTCTTTTTCTCATTATTCTTTTTTCTCTTTTTATTTTTCTTTACTTTCTTCCCCTTTTTAGTTCCTCTTTTTCTTTTTTCATTTGTTTCCTTGCCTTCTCTTTGCATTCGCTTTTCTATTGTTTTAAAAAAATAAATAAAATGAAAATGAGTTACAGATAATAACTGGTATAAGGTATAAACTGTAGACTTGTTTGTTTTTTCTCCTTTTCTGTTTTAATAAATTATTTGTGTAGATGTAAATAAAAGTATCATTAAACTGTTTTTAATTCAAAAACTTTTTAATTTAATTTTAATATCGTGTCAGAATGATGAGATTTTTTGTAATACACTAGTTTTCCCTTTTTTAAAAAACCTTTTTTGTTGTGCCTATTCTTTCTTTCGATTTTTAATTTTTTTTGTTTCTTCCATTTTTCTTTTTCTTTATTGATTTCTTCTCTTGTCTTTCTTTTTTATTTCTCTTTTTTCCCCTTTTCTTTGGACAGGAGAGATGAAGTCAGTCCTTTCCACCAGGTAAAATATATTTGTAGGCGGGGCTACATATGAACTCAGTTTGTGATGTCACTAAACAGTCAATTGCTTTCCTCCAATTACATCTGATATGCAAATTGCAAGACCGCCCAGTGTGTTGATAAATAAATAGAACATGGGGGCTGTTCTAATTTGCATATTCATACACTCCTGATAGTTTAATGAGAATAAAAGTGTAGAGATGTTTTAATTTATTTTTCTTTCAACAATTTATTCTATAGATTTTAAAATGGTTTAAAGTGACATGATTTGAGAAACTTCTTAATCCACGAAATATTAATTTTATCAACAATAATGTTAATAATAGTAATGTTGATCTTATGAATATTAATAAGCTGTGAGTTGAGCAGAGCAGCACAACCACCGGATCTGTTTCTTTACATCTACACATTACAGAAGCTTTTATAAATATAAATAAACAAATATTAAAATAGGAATCGAAATATTTAAATCTGAGCTTTTGAACATTCATTAGATTTTGGCCGGAGCAGATTAATGAGAAGCAGACCTGACCGAAGAACTGTCTCTCCACCTCAAACACCCCACAGGAGAACTTTCTCCTCCACAAAACTCCATGACGTTCCTCTCACCCTCTTCAGGTCAAAGTTCTTCTGCGGCTGGACGTCAGCGTGGACTTCCACCAGGAGCGCGATGGTCACGGTGATGCTCACCAGCGTGATCTTCATCATGGATCTCCAGAAGTAAAAAAACAGACTGAACAAAAACAGCTGTAGCAAGATGGAGCCAGAACACTGAGCTCCACCCACTCAGCAAACCAGCCAATCAGAGACGGGGATGGGCTCAAACAAAGTCACTTTTCATGGGAAGGTGAGTCAGTGTGG
The DNA here is from genome assembly GCA_024331685.1 of Stegophilus panzeri. Lineage (NCBI taxonomy): Eukaryota > Metazoa > Chordata > Actinopteri > Siluriformes > Trichomycteridae > Stegophilus > Stegophilus panzeri. The sequence goes on from JANDJT010000060.1 coordinate 742,119, forward strand.
AAAAATAAGGAGAGTTGTGTACTTACATACGTGTAAGTGCAAAAGTTTGTTCACCCTGAGATAAAATGAAGAACTTAATGTTCTGAGTTTTATTCCTTTATTATTAAAAGCAACAAAAAATTTAATGAAAAAACCCCCCAAAACTTATTAAATGAAAGCAAAACAAAGCTCTCTTTCTCTTTAATTGTTTCCTTTTTTCCTTCATTCTTGTATTTCTTCTTTTTTCTCTTTAGGCCTTGCTCTTTTCTTCTTTTTCTTTAATTCCTTTTTTCTAAAAAGTCAAAAGAAAAAAAAAGAAATGAAGAAAATGCAAATAAAGCAAAATGTCACTTTATTTTCATTTTTTTTTTCTCTTTCCTGGTTTTTCTTTCCATTATTTTCCTTTTTGTTATTGCTTTTTTTTAAAAAAAATCAAAAATATTTTGTCAGTGAATTTCTTTTTCTTTCTTTCTTCATACTTTTTTCCCCCTCAAGCTACCTGCAGCCTTTCTTTTTTTCTTTCTTCCTTCATTTCCTTAACAAATGGCCATTAACCTTTTTATTTTTTTAATATCCTCTAAACACCTTCTCTTTTTCATTCTCTCTCTCTCTCTCTCTTTCAAACTGACTCCAGCCTTTTTTAAATATCTTCTAAACAGTTTATTTTCAGAATTTTTCCAGGTTACACCCATGTTTCATTATAATCACATCTTGGAATTGTAGGTGAAAGCTAAGGGGAGGGGACCAAAACTTTTGCAATTGATGGTACACAAAAAGCATAACCTTTTTAAAACTATTCTAACTGAATGCAGGATCCTGCAGCAGTTTGAAACACTAACTTTTGTTCTTACTTTTTACTTATAGTGTTTATCATCACCATTATTATTATTATTATTATTATTATTATTATTATTATTATTATTATTATTATTATAGCACGCTTTGCTAAATATAATCCTTAGCCACAGGATTGGATCAAAAATTATTTTAAATAAATAGATCATTTATTTAATGATCAGTTATTTAAAAAATAAAAACAACAACCAGAACTTTATAGATTTTTTTTAATTAATGTTGACTCTCGGATGTTTTTTTTCCTTCTGAAAAGCATGATATACAGCTAGTAAGAGACAAGAGGACTTCAGTGCCACACACACGCACACGCACACGCGCACACACACACACACACACACACACACACACACACACTGTTTACTAACCAACCCACAAACCCAACACACTTTTTTCCCTTTTTCTGAAACTAAAGTGTTGTTCCTGAGCACCGGATTGAGAAACATGGAGATGGTCAGGAGAACGATGATGCTCACCGCGCTGATGGTTCAAACAAGGTCCCTGTGACCACATGCTTGTTTCCAGGGTAGCATTTTTACTTGTTTTTATTTTTCTTGGACCCAAAAATAACTGTCAACCTCCACCTTCTGTTAACATGCATCAACCCCCCCGCCCCCCGCCCCCTAAACCCC
>JANDJT010000060.1:743617-758084 GCA_024331685.1 Stegophilus panzeri
CTCAGTCTGTGAGCCTGCCTGGTCCTTCATCACTTTAGAAAATGAAACAAAAAACAACAATCACTAAAAAACCCAAAATCAAACAAAAATAAATGAACAGTATTACAGCAGCGTTCACACACCACAATGTAACTCCAGACATTTTCAAAAAGCTTTTATCAAGAGAACGAAGGAACGGTTTAAGATCTAACGAAACGAAGCTGCCGGTCTGTGTCTCAGGCCTGATTTATACTTCTGTGAGCGCACGTGAGTCCACTAGCGTACGGCGTCACGTGAATAAAACCAAAATTTACAGAAACGAGAACGAGGAAACCCCCCCGTTTCCGAAGCACGTGTACGCAGCAGGATCAAACGCTTCACGTTAACTAGAGTTTAAATCCACCCACAATTCTACTGTCACAGAATTACAGCAGGTCTAGATTTGTTACTTGTGAAATTGAGAACGACGCTGTGTGCTACGTCTTTCCCGTGAGTACGAGAAAGATCGTAAACGGTGCGAATGTGCAGGATTAAATGATGTGACGGTGAGACACGGCTGGTTTAAATGCTGGATTGGACCTTGGGTGTCGGAATTACGCCATTTTCTATTTTCGTGCATTCAGGTCCTTAGAAAGTAGAAAAAAACCCCCAAAAAAACATGGACGCCTCCATGCTCTCGCGCTAGCCTGCTAACTGTGACGGGTGATACGAGTATATTTTGAAAGAGCGTTGTTCATCTGTAATGTAGGAGATTTTACTCGTACTGCATTTTTAAAAACGTACAAATGCGAACAAACGTGAAATTATTACTGTTTACACATGTTTTTGGGATGATGTCACTCTGAAATCGTGATAAAACCCAAGGAAGAAAAATAAACAAAAGGTTTCCGAGAACGCAGTCGAAGACACCGCCGGGCCGACCACTCGGAGTTCATCTGTAGGCTTGTTCACGCCCAGCACGCCCAGCACGCGAGATACGCACGGTTAGTTACAGGAAAGATTGCGTATACACGAGTGTCTCTGCTCACCACGTCTATGCATACCCCCCCAGAAATATAAAACAGCTCTGAGTGTTTTTTTGGAATGGAGACTAGATTTTGGTCGGGTGACGACACGCGCTGCCTCCTGCAGGCGAGAACATGGAACTACAATCGGACTCCTCGCTCCGAGTTCAACGCCGAACACAGCGTCGTGTCTGGATCCCTGGATAAATGAAAAACTGAACAGAGACGCGCGGCCTGATATCCGAGCGATTATTACGCTTCTTCAGCACTCAAGAACTGATCAGGCTCCGCCCCTTATACTGTGAATCGGAATTAAAACAAAAATATTGTTAACTGTGACGTAAAGTCAGGCGCGGCCTCGGCAAAGTCGCACGACGGCGACTCACTGCTTTCATAGGACCGACTCTCTCTCTCACACACACAGAACAAAAAATAAACCAGGAAACATAATTAAAGCCAGTCAATCCATGACCATTAAAAACAAAATCAGTGCAAAAAATTAAGAATAAAATTTAAAAAACACAACAGTTGAGACAGCAGAGTGCATGATAAACCACCTTTTTTTTTTTTTTTTTTTTTTTTTTTTTAACTTACCCAATATAAAGTTCACCTTAAACTTTAATTTATAAACTTCATCCAGATCTGATCTTAAACTCTGGAGTGTATTTCTAAAAACCGCATCAGATCCAACCTCCTGCTTAGCGTTAGCATGACAGATCTTCATCTTCCCTTTGTATTAGTTCAACAGTGACTCCTGCTACAGCAAGCCGTCACATACGTGCACACACGCGCTCTCCTCTCACGCGCTCTCTCACGCACTCACAGAGAGAAATAAACGACCATGAGTCTCAGTCAAACCAGGGAGTGTAACCGTGCGTTCACACTAGCGAGCGACAAAATGACAGATGATCGTTCTTTTCCACCGTTGCAGTTCCTACCTGCAATCCCACAAAAAAACGTGCGTCTCCTCCTTTCGTATTCAAGCTCTCGATAAACGTGTACAGAGACGTTAGGGAGGAGAATAAAGCTCAGCAGAGGTCGTTGGTGCCTCTGGTGAGTGTACGCTTTGCTAATCTAGTCTGAGAACGTAGCTAGTATGAAGCTGAGCGCGTAACACGGTAAACACACACTGATCTGATTTTATAGAATTTAGCTTTAGAAGTGGTGTGTGTGTGTTTACTCTTAAATAGCATATTATTTAAAAACTAGTAGCTCTCTCATATATATATATAATATATGAGAGAGCTACTAGTTTTTAAATAATATGCTGGACAGGCCACACCCACAAGTGACAAGACTTGTTGATGGCTAGTGTGAACGCAGGGTTATGCTGCGTCCGTTAAGAGTAAACTGTACATTTGGAAGTGAACTGCAGCTCGTAATTCCCTAATCAAAAACTCCGGAATTCCCAGCGCTTTAATTCCAGGACACTGGGGGGGGGGGGGGGGGGGGTGTGGAATGGATGCATCCCTAGTAAATATCGCAATGTATTATTATGCACCCGATTATCGATACACATACAGGAGGATTTTTATGTATATATTTTGCTAACGTGAGCCAATAAGTACAGGAGTGTTTATCTCGTCAGGAGAAAGCCTACAGGAAATGGACAGGAAGATACGGAGGAGGGAGCCTACGAAGGGAGCCAGATACGGTGAGGTGGATTAGGACAGGGCCTGAGCTCATGTTAAGGCACACTGCTCCGTCTGTTCAGCAGCCATGCTTCTGCGATTTTAAAACAAACAAACATAACGGTGTATTAAAACGAGTTCCCTTTCATCATTTTCATTTCTCGCATGAGGGGGCGTGACTACGATCGCCAGATCCTCCACGCAAAGCCGTGTAGAATTCTCGGACGCAAGACCTGACAGTGCGGTCTGCACGATGCTACGTGCATGGACACATTCAGTTCTCACACACACACACACACACACACACACACACACACACACTTTCACGCACCGCCCCCTACAGGTATGGAAGAATGAATATCGGTAGCCAGGCGCAGTAACCGCTTGCACCTCAGCTGTACACAGATGATGCATTCGATGTTTACGATACGTTTTTATAAATAAACGCTATTCTACAACTTAAATATTTTTTGGTGCAGGTACAGTTTGAAATAAATAGCATTTGCACACCGAGTCACTTTTATGGCTGTCTGTTCGCTCTGCTGCACGTGGACAGACACGTGATGCGTGTCGATTTGGTCCCTTCGCTGAGCAGAGAGGGTTTTTTTCTTTTCTTTTCTTGGAGTGCGTTCGAGATCAACGTTATAAACGACCCGAGGAGGCGTGTTCTCTCTCGCGCTCTCTCCTTGTGCCATAAACCGCTATAGCGCATATCAAAGTGTTTGTATTGACGTCTGTGTGTCGTCCTGCCCACGGTAGGTCGAGGGTGGGGCACTTCGGGTGTCTGAACGGACGGATGGACGGACGAACTGGAGGTGGAATGCTCCTGCTACCCCTCACTGCGGTTGCTGAGGTAACGAGGGACGAGGCGTTGAAAGGTTCCTAGGGAGGAGGGGTCGGATGAGGGAAGTTTGAGGAAGTGGGCGGAGTCGGCAGTGGTTTCTTTATACTTTTTGCTTCCCCGAGGCGATGCTACGGTGGAGTTTGGCGTCCAGCTCGACGTAGCATCCTTTAGTGCAGTCCAGGAAGTAGAGCTTATCGGACACCACGGTCGGGTCGAAACCGTCGCGGCGTAGCTCCGTCTTCTGGAACTTGTAGGTTCCTGCGCGAAGGAGAACCATAACATGAGAAATGTATTTTCAATGATCCAAGTAATACGGATACATGTATGTGCAGCAAAGTTCTTCTTAATAATAGATGTAATAAAATAAATAACGATGGAACAGGAGGACGGTTCCTGCGTTCAAGATGGCCGCCGTGCTCCGTCCTGCGTTCGTTATATCCGCAATAAGATACACGTCGCCTCACTGAAGGAAGCAAATGTTATATTTATTCAGTTCTGATTGGTCAGCAGGTGTGGATTCGTTTTCTAGAACAGCAGCTCTGACTGTAGCGCAGGTTTATATTAATATGAGTTCGTTCTTATACGTTACTGTTTCTATGGTAAAGGCTCGTTCACGGGGACGTGTACGGGCGGACGATCCGCTGATAATAAACTAGGGATTTAAGAACGTGTGCAGTCGTTAATATGGTGACGTTTGTGGAAGGAGTCTCCAGTGTCGGTGCTTTTGGTAATGGAATCAGAACCGGGTCACGATGATGTAGAAGACTCACCGGTCTTGTTGACCTCAGGCAGGAAGCGCAGGAACACTGGGCGGGCGTAGGGGGGCAACGCCTTCTCCAGCTCCCTGCTGAACCTCCCCAGGTCTGTGGTGTGGTCCGGGTCTGCGATGGCCGCCATGCCGGCTTTACCCTCCGCACCTGGTGAGGAACGACAAGAAGTTAGAGTCCAAGTCGAGAAAGAGGGAAAAACAAACGGATCCAGAAATACTTCAAGAAAACAGAGAACAGAGCGATCATTTATTCACTAAAAAAAAAACAAAAAAAAGAACAGGATGGGACGACAGAAAGGAATAAAACATAACGGGAGAAGAAACGAATGATGAAGTAAATAAAGGCGGCAGGAAGTGGTGGACTCTCGGTACCTGGGACCTCAACACCGTACACCACCACGTCCTTCATGTCCAGCAGGCGGCTCAGCGTTCCCTCCACCTCAGTAGTGGAGACGTTCTCACCCTTCCAGCGGAATGTGTCTCCCGTACGGTCTCTAAAGTACATGTAGCCGAACTCATCCATCACCAGCACGTCTCCTGCAGAAGAACAGGAGAACTGTGTTACTGACACTGCTCCTCCCTGCTCCCCCACTGCTCCCCCACTGCCCCATTAGAAATGTTTTTTGGGTTCTCCAGTTACATTCAGCCAATTTCAGATATTTCTTCCTGAATGTAGTTGTCACACATGTAGATCCTGCTTAATTGGTCAACGATCACAAAAACAGTGTAAATACGTTTAACCATCCTTTAGTCTGTATCTTTAAACAAATTAACAAAATCATTGCCTTTTCTGACGATAATGTACTTGTAAAACAGTCTTATTGTTATAAATTTTCTGTTTTTATCTCCTTATGGTTTTATTTTTGTCTTGTATTTTTTTTGTAATTCTTTACAACCTCAGTGAACTGTTTATGCTTCAGGAACTCTTTATGGCAGAGGTTCCTCTTTATGCTTGGGGAAACCTTTATGCGTAGGGAACTCCTTACACCCTTTAACATTTTACTCTTAATGCATCATTCTTTAGGCATGTTTATGCCCCGGTGGCCCTTTACACACTCTCTGGGAACACTTTACGCCCCTCACAGAACTGTTTATGCAACAGGAACTCTATACCTTTTAGGGAACTCTACAGCCTTCAACATTTTACTTTTCATGCATCAGAAACTCTTTATGCTCAAAGGGAACACTTTACACCCAACAAGGAACTCTCTATGACCCTTGAGGAACTTTTAATGCCCCAAGGGTATGTCCTTGGGGCATTAAAATTCCCCCTTTATGTCCCTTGAAGAACTCTTTTTACAACGGGAACTATTTACACCTTGGGGTAGTTCAGCATCACATCAGGCTCTGTCTGAAGATCACACACACGCGCACACACACAGCTCATCTCTACTTGTGCATTATCGGAGCGCTCACCTGACAGGTAAGCGCTGTCCCCTTTCTTAAAGACGCTCTGTGCGATCTTTTTACTGGTGGCGGACTGGTTAACATAGCCGTCGAAGCGTCTCAGGGGGTCATTCTGGATGATTCTGCCCACCAGCTGACCCGGTTCACCTGGAGAACACAGTGACAACACCAGCTGAGGATTTCATATCACATAACACTACCTGTGAAAGTGGGAGGAGCTTCTCTAGCGACAGAAAAGAGAGAAACGATCACGAATAAGGGTGCCAATACTTTATTCTTGGTGGAAACACATTTTGATGACACTATGTAGTGGAAAGGTTAAAAAACTACAAAAGTATGTGTGTGTACACTAACCTGGACCACACGGTATACACACTCCATCAGGTCCTCTGATGAGCTCCATGGTCTCCTCGTTCACTCTGACCAGACGGATGGGGTAGACGAAGGGCAGGATACGGCTGTTAAAGCCACACGCACCGGTCTACACACACACACGTGCACACACACACGCGCGCGCACACACAAAGGTTAATGTTAAATAAACGTCTCCTTACAGAAAACATCACCATATCAATGATTTATATGTTTTTTAATCTGTTTATTATCAGTGGAGCGTGTGCTGTACACGTCCCTGTGAACGAGCTGTTACTATAGAAACGATAACGTATCATAAAGAGAGCGTTAATATAAACCTGCGCTACTGTCAGAGCCGCTGTTATAGAGAACTAATCACCACCTCCTGACCAATCACGGTCCAGAACTCAGCAGCAGTTGGAGTGTTAAACAGAATCGAGTTACCTGCAGCGTAGAGCTTTTAGAATATTCCGGATATCCATCATCTGAAATGTGTCCAATACACACCCCTACACATTCACTTCAAAATGCATTAGCTGGGAAGTGGATTTCAGGAGAAGCTGTGTGTGTGTGTGTGTGTGTGTGTGTGTGTGTGTGTGTGTGTGTGTGTAGGTGTGTGTGTGCATGCAGTATCTCGTTTTTATTTCTCTTCGTCTCACCTTGTTATCGAAGTTGCCGAGGCTGCAGTTACACTCGGTGGCGCCGTAGAACTCCGCGATCTGCGGTACATTAAAGCGCTGCATGAACTCCTCCCAGATGGACTGACGCAGACCGTTACCCAGCGCCATGCGCACACGGTGACGCTGCTCCACATCCCGCACCGGCTGATTCAGCAAATAACGACAGATCTCACCGATATACTGCACTATCTGTGAGAGAGAGAGAGAGAGAGAGAGAGAGAGAGAGATTGCGTGTGAGGGAGAGAGATACACATTGAGAGAGAGATTGTGTGTGAGGGAGAGAGAGAGACACAGAGAGAGAGAGAGAGAGAGATTGTGTGTGAAGGAGTGACAGTGAGGGAGAGAGAGAAAGTGAGAGAAAAAGACAGATAGACAAAGTGTGCATGTGTGTCACACAGACGGGGAGAGAAAACGTGAGAGAAAAAGAGAGAGTAAAATAAAACTCATATCTGTATGTAGCAGTTCGTAAATTTCAGCTCAGTACTCTTCTTGTATTTGTTTCTCGGCGTGGTTGGCGTGGGTTGCGTACGTCGGCATGGGCGTGGTTTGTATTTTGTACTCTTTAGTAGTCTGCGCTGTTTATTTTGGGACGATGACATTTTCTCCTGACGTGGGTTGTGTAGGGAGTAAAGGTCGCACCCTATTCACTACATGGTGCACTATTTTGGGAGTTCTGCTATTTTCTAGTTCCATCCAAACAATTTCATTAGATGAGAGCGAATAACCACAATGCACTGTAATGTGCAGGGAACAGGAAGTAGGACACTATTTCAGACAGGGGGATTGTTTTTTCTTTTGTTCAGATCAGGACAGAACGTTTGAAATCTGAGTTTCTCCATAAAAGCTGCTGAGAGGAACTGAAGGGGCGGAGTCAACTTTGTAGATATGGACACGACCCATAACGTAATCAATGTGATATGAAGATCTCACGTGTTTCTCCGTGTCTGACTCTCACCGTGCAGTTGTATTTGATGCAATCCTCCCACAATTTGGATGCTGAGAACTTCTTCTTGATGACGACGGTCATGCCGTGGATCAGACACTGGCCGACGCCCACAATGTTCCCTGGCACACAACAGAACATGTAAGTTTGGAATCATCAGGAAAAAACTGTGCTAATGAAATAAGGTTATGTTCCCTGAGCTACAGGATACAGTACATTCCAACTTATATATAAAAAAAAAATAGTGTACGCTTTGAAAAGTGAGAGGCCACGCCTCCTTTACTCAGATTGACAGATACAGAGGCCACACCTCCTCAGTAAAGACCAACAGATACAGAGGCCACACCTACTCAGTAAAGACCACAGATACAGAGGCCACACCTACTCAGTAAAGACTGACAGATACAGAGGCCACACCTCCTCAGTAAAGCCCACAGATACAGAGGCCACACCTACTCAGTAAAGACTGACAGATACAGAGGCCACACCTCCTCAGTAAAGACAGATACAGAGGCCACACCTCCTCAGTAAAGACAGATATAGAAGCCACACCTCTTCAGTAAAGACTGACAGATACAGTGGCCACACCTCCTCCACTCAGCTGGATGGATACAGAAGCCACGCCTCCTCCACTATGACCGATAAATGCAGAGGCCACACTCCCTTCAACTAAGGCTGACAGACACATAGGCCACTCCTCCTCCAATTATAGTCACAGATGCAGAGGCCACACCTCCTCAGTTAAGACTGACAGATACAGAAGTCATGCCTCTTCTACTCAGATTTATAGATACAGAGGCCACGCCCATTTCAACTAAGACTGACAGCTATAGAAGCTACGCCCAGTCGAGTGTTTTGAGTAGTTGCAATGAAATTCTTAAATGATTTATAAAGTGTAAAAAGGAGGAAGTGACCTTGTTTACACACTTCCTGTAGAGTTTATCTGACAGGAAGTGTTCAGCGAGCGTTGTCTCACCTGCCGAGTGGTAAAGCGGGAGACAGTCGTACAGCACGTCCTCCGACCGCATCCTGAAACCGTAATACACCAGAGCAGCCATACGGTAATACCTACAACACACGCGCACACACGCACGCGCACACAGTGAGTGATAATCAGGAGAAAACAGATGAAGAGAAGACAGAAGAGATGAAATAGAAAAAGTTAAATGATGAGGAAAAGAGAACGGAACAGAAGGGAGAAGAAGCAATGAGAAAAGATGACATGAGACGAGAGAAGATAAACGAAGAGAAGAGAAGAGAGGTGATGAGAAGAGAAGAGGAGAGACAGAACAGGAGAAAAGAAGAGAAGAGGAGGAGAACAGAGGAGAGAAGAAGAGAAAAGAAGAGGAGAACAGAGGAGTTGAGAGGAGAAGAGGAAAGAAGAAGAGGAGAGGATAGAAGAGAGAAGAGCATAGGAAAGAACAGAAGAGAGGAGAAGGAGGAGAGAAGAGGAAAAAAGAGGAGAGAAAATATTTTTTACCTGCTGTGGACGACGATCGCAGCTTTCGGCATTCCAGTAGTTCCAGATGTGTAAATGTAGAAGAGACGATCTAACGGGGAGAATCAGATCAGATCAGAATTCAGAACCACGTGGACCTTTAACACCCAGATAAGCTCTCCACATGTGATTGGCTGACGTACCGGTGAAGCCGCGCTGTGGTTGGCTGGGCTTGTCTGTGGGCGCGGCCTGGAGGAGTGGCTCTAAACACTCTGTTCCCTCAGGTACTCGCTTGGGATCCCAATCACCAGAACAGAAGAGCTTTACGGATTTCCCCATGGAGCTGTGCACCTCACACATTGCTGAGAGACAGACAGACAGACAGACAGACAGACAGACACATAAATACTTTAAATACATATTCATATGTTTAAACTTCACACGAACAGCTCTGAGATGCAGATTCTGGTGGGCGTGGTATGTGTCCTATTTGCATATTCATGCATATGCTTCGATTTCTAGCGTTTTTAATGAGGTTTAAATTGAAGATGTGTATCTAAAGCGTTATTTTAGGGGGTTTTTTGGCTAGCAGTGCTGCGAAATCCTTATTATTCACTAAACTGCAGAGCTGGGCGATATGAGAAAAATATAAATATTTATTTAATGATACTTGAAGACATATCTACCACAAGATTTACACCATGATCTCGGAGTTTAAAAAAAAAAAAAAAAAACAATTTAAAAAATATTTCTTGAATTGCAGAATAATGTCTAAAAAAAAAAACCCCAACTATTTACACTGAAAAGCAGGACGAAGATTTATTTATTTATTTTTTTAATCTGTAAAAATTTCAAACCCTTAAATTAAAAATGTTTCTCTCAGTTGGGGCTGGGTGATATACTGACATAATATATTGATATAATATCGATATCGTGATAAACATACACATACACGCCGCTACGGTGATGTATTTTTTTTTTTTTTAAACGTTTTTAATAATTACAAATTAAACGGTTGATTTGACGTAATTTTTTAAAACTTAATTTTAAACTTTTGTCTTTGTAGGCATTAAAGAAAAGGATCATCAGACTCAGTTTAACGGTTTTTTTTAGTTAAATTATATACAGTGATGCGCATCATGTATCGTAGAAACGTCCTCAAGTATCGTGATATGATATTTGTGTCACATCGCCTCGCCCTACTCAATACTGAGTCACTGTTACCTCCCTGAAGCTGATTATTGTCCTCCAACAGCACGTCCCCAAGTGTTTTATTCCTTTTACACCACAGCAACTTACCAACTATTACAATTTTTATTTGGTAAAGAATGACATCATACTTTTTATCCGTTTATAGTTACATCTAAATGTTACAAGTTAGTTCCTGTTCTCGCTTATTCTCGTTAGAGCAGCTATAAACAGTCTCTCTCTATTCTCCCTCTCTTCACGTGAATAAGACAAAAAAAATTAATGCTCAAAGTGTAAACTCCTCCGCTTTCCTGAAGAAAACTTAGTTATAATGCACTGACACTGGAGACTCCTTCCATACATTAAAGATAATAAATATTTATTAATTCTCCCTACAGAAAACATCATAGCAGCAACGATTTTTTTTCTTTTATGTGGAGCGTGTGCTGTCCCTGTGAACGAGCCGTTACTATAGAAACCGTAAGACGAACAGGGCAAACAATAAAATGCAGACTCGGCTAAATCCAGGTGGAGTTCGGCAGGTTTTGTGTTTACTCGTCTCTCTTCCACTTTGCTCGACTTTTATGGATTGAACACCTCTCACCCCCCTTCACCACATCTCTAACCCCCTCCACCACCACCTCTCACCCCGAGGGTTCAGATGACCATCAGATTATGACATGAAACACTATTTCACAAGTATTTTTAAATCCAGAGCGCACTCCAGTGACTAATCTAGGTTAAGAAGTGGCGTGAGTTTCACTTCCCTCCTGTTCTCTCGTATGATTCATTTCATAACACGCTCTCTCTTACTACATTTACTCTCTGTAACCGTGACGGTTTATTCATGAAGCTGGAGACGTGGTCCGACTGTACAGATCCACAAGTTCCAGCTCCCTCCAATATCGGCGAACGGATGTGAAACGGACGTGTTAATGGGTTAAATGATGAATACACCAGATCTACTCAGCTAATTAGCAAACCGTTAATGAGCCAAATTAGGCGTGCCATTACATGATTTAAAAAAAACACACAACAAAAACTTCTAAAATTCTATTTGTTAGACACTCGTTCACTAAAAACAAACAGAATGTAGACTTTAAGTAATATGAGTGAGTAATTATTCAGGTTAGCAACACTATTTCAGTAATTGAACCCATTAGTACTCTCACATCCGTTTCACATCCGTTTCACATCCGTGTGCCGAGTCGGAATCCAAGTGAAGTAGTTCCTCTGTCTTTGTTCTACGGTTTCTACGTATCTACGTAACATTCTACGGTTTCAAATATTTATTTTAGATTTGGTATTTATTTATCAAATTGCAATATTATTTATTCATTATTAAAATATCAGAATAATATAAATAATAATTTTATACTGAGAAGAGCTCAAACTAATACATTAATTAATACATAATTAATTACTACTTTATGGAAATCATCTCCATGACGATGAGTTGAACTGCACGGAGTGGATTCTGTCCCTCACCGTCAGTCAGCTCGCTGCCAAACACCACGGCTTTGGCATTGGAGATGTTGACGCAATGCACCAGGGCCTCCAGACGCAGGTTGAAGTTGATGAGCGCCGCCTCGATGCCCATCTTGGCCATGCCCAGCCACAGACCCACGTACTGCGAGCGGTTCTCCATGAACAGCGCCACCACGTCGCCCTCCCTGAAGCCGCGCTCGTGCAGCAGGTTAGCCACACGGTTCGAGTACTCATCCAGCTGCCTGAAACTCCACCGCTCGCCCGTGCCCTCGAAGATCAGCGCCGTCTTGTCACCATACTTCCGTACCGACTCGGCGAAGATCTTGGGGATGGTGTTACGCTCACGCAGGTGTCGCTTCACGTTCAGCTTCACTTTCAGCAGCACTATGGCGGCACTGTGGGAAAAAAAACGGATCAGATTTCATCTCAACATACAACAGTGTCTGTTAACCAAATTAAAGCTGCAGTAAGTGACTTTTGAAAAAATAACACAAATATAACACTACGCAAACTGACAAAACATCGCATTTCTACATGAACGTAAAAATCCTCAAGCAAAATGTGTCTTTAGAAACATTAAACCTTTTGAAAGCTTATTTTTGATTATTTTAAAATTGAAATCATAATAGCACTAAAAAACTTTCCGTATACACGGCATACAAGTTATACAAGTTTAAAATAAAAGGGAAGTGAAAATAAAAACTATAGAACCAAATAAAATGTTTTAAAAAAATAAATAAATTAAATAAATATAAAATATTAGGATTCTGGGCTTGATATAATGTTGATATGTTGATATAGTGGGTTTTTTAATTATTATATTTTTATTATTTTTTAATAATAAAAAGGTCAGCTGGTTTTATGTTAAAATGTTCAAATAATATTATGTTTAAAAAATTCAAAGTGTAAAATATAAATGTTTACAGATTTAAAGAAATTTTTTTGTAGGCATTAAAGTATCAAGCTTTTATTTTGTAAGCACTGCTTCCTGTTCTGCCGGCAGTGTGTTGGTGTTTATAGCTGCTATAACGGAAGTGAGAACAGGAAGTAGCGTATTTCAGAAATGTTCCATAACTATAAACCGTTACAAAGCATGAAGTGTTGATTAATAAACATCAGTCCATGGCGTCGTGTGAAAATGACACACTTCGGGTCATATCACACCATCACACCGCGTGTGTGTTATTTTTGTATAAAACCGCACAGTCTGTTGTGTGTACACACACTCCTGTAGCCGAGTGTCATCTCCGGGTCGTGTTCATTACGACACACGGTTACTGTTACGGTGAACGAGTCGAACCCGTCTGGGTTTTCTGAACAAATCCACTGCAGTGTGTTCATTTTCTTCAGATCCTGTAGAACAGGACAGAGCTGATTTACAGGCTCGAGTCAAACTCCTTAATCCCACGCTGCATGGCAGAGAGAAGCAAAGACGTGTAAAGCTAGGACAGTGTACAGTTGGGATAGTGTAAAGCTAGGACAGTGTAAATCTAGGACTTGAAAAACTAAGACAGTGTAAAGCTAGGACAGTGTACAGTTGAGAGTGTAAAGCTAGGACAGTGTACAGTTGAGATAGTGTAAAGCTAGGACAGTGTACAGTTGAGAGTGTAAAGCTAGGACAGTGTACAGTTGAGACAGTGTAAAGCTAGGACAGTGTAAAGCTAGGACAGTGTAAAGCTAGGACAGTGTACAGTTGAGAGTGTAAAGCTAGGACAGTGTAAAGCTAGGACAGTGTACAGTTGAGAGTGTAAAGCTAGGACAGTGTACAGTTGAGATAGTGTAAAGCTAGGACAGTGTACAGTTGAGAGTGTAAAGCTAGGACAGTGTACAGTTGAGACAGTGTAAAGCTAGGACAGTGTAAAGCTAGGACAGTGTAAAGCTAGGACAGTGTACAGTTGAGAGTGTAAAGCTAGGACTTGAAAAGCTAGGACAGTGTAAAGCTGAATAACTCAAAAACTCACTCTCACTCTAAAGACTAAACTGTTTGGTTTTTTTTAAAGTCACAACTAAAAAAAATTTTTTATGTCCATTATGCGTGTGTGTTAACAACCGCTATAAGTTTGTATATAACAACATTGTATATAAAGTAACACATATGCATATACATATATATACACATACACACACATATACACATATATATATATAAACAATTACACATTAAAATAGAAGCTATGTAAAATATTTAATCAAACATACACATTTATTACTATGTTATTATTAAATAAAAAAAAATACATTTGTTTTTCTCTTGTTTCAGTTTATCACATTATCACGCAAAATGTAGAATATTTATCAGAATAATATCCCCTTTGTTTAATATCGGTGAGGCATCTTTCTGCTTTTTAAAACATGATTTCATTTTTAATCCAGTAAGAACTTATTTGGTTGTATTTACAGAGAGGCTTCAGGACCGTTTCGACTGTTTGAATGTTGATCTATAATATTTGCATATTCAAATGCAAATGACGTGCAGGTGTGAATATTTAAATCTACTGAAACGTTTCCTAAAGGTTCTGGTTGATGTACAGAAAGAGCTCCGAATAAATACCAGTTGTTTATTATCGCTTAAAGTATTTACAGTTAAATAAATACATCTGCGATCAGCGTTATGTTCTACCCCGTGTAGTGAGCAGGTATAGTGATGAGTAATAGATAGGTAAATAAACAAACAAACAAACAAACATAAATAAGTACACAGATAATCTCAAACGTTAAACGTTAACATTGTTGTTCTCTAAA
>JANDJT010000060.1:769627-784006 GCA_024331685.1 Stegophilus panzeri
TCTATATACCGTGTTGATATTTCTGTAAAGCTGCTTTGAGACAATGTCTACTGTAAAAAGCGCTATACAAATAAAATCGAATTGAATTGAACTTAGTTTCTGTAATATTTAGGATACATGTCAGAAAAGAGTTTTGTAGATAAACTGTAAAATAGGGGTAATTTTTCCATGTTTACAACCAGAAATCAAAGAGGGTGTAAATACATGCACTCAACAGCACCTATATAATGTGTATACATGATTTAAAAAAAGAAATATTTATGTAAATAAATATTTGACAATTTATTAGCTAATCAAATAATCTCGCAAAGAATTTATAAGGTTAAAAAAATTATAACTCAAACAAACTCAATCTGGCAACCCTGCTAGTCAGATTCTTGCTACGTGTTTGTTTACCTTTTTCTTGATGCTAGCAAAGTTCCGCCTCTTTGTGGTGTAAATTTTAAACTTTCAGAAGGTCGATGGTCTGATTTGATATTTTCTCCGGTTTCAGGGTCCATTCTGCACTTGATTTAAGACACTGTATTAATTTGAGCACAGCGATTAAAATCAGTCGCTAACAGAGCTAGTCAGATAGCTAGCTTTATGAGATAAGCTCAGTGCCGCCATTTTCTGGATCCCGCCTTACTTTGAAATCGAACACGTCATTCTTCAAAGCGCGTGATTTTATTGGTGGTTCAATAAATAATTGCGGAACGTAACGTGAAGCTGTTGCTAGCTAGTGCAACACGTCAACAAGTCCGCCATATTGGAGAGGTTACGATTCAAGCGGAAGTCTATGCAAGACTAGGGAGGGAGACAAGATCACGTTGATCAAATCAGCTGCAGTTCGCATAACGTTTAACCGATTTTCACAAACCGTACCTTTGTTAAAAACGTCTTAAATTTCTGTATATTTCCAGAATCTTATTTCAGAAAAAATTCACTTTAACCCAAAACTAGCAAATAGTAAAGTGTTAGTGTGGTATCAGGACACGTTGCATGTATTTTGCTTTTTTAATATTAAAATAATAATGTCAGAAGATGCTGGAATAAAAGAGTCCATTCTTAATTTTCTGAAAGAGCATTTTTTTTGTAGTTGTATCCCATTTAAAAGGTAGTTTTATTCCATAGAAATGAGACATTCGTTTTGATGTTAAATTTAAAGAGTGCAATTATATGTTAGACCTGCAGAGGGCGGTAAAACGCAATAATAATGCTCCTGCAAATAACGCTTAAACGGGCTATAGGGGGAAAATAATTGTTTTATCAAGTTATTTTTAAATGTAGGTTCATTTTTTAAATTATTTGATAAATATTACATCAAGTTCAGTAAAATATCTGTTTAGAGCGGAAACATGACACGTCTTGTGGACAACCAATAATCAACCAATCAGGACAGGGAGCAGACATACTCACCTGTCAGTCAGAAAGCCCCGCCCTCTTGTCTTTAGGTGTTTCAGCCTAATTATGTGATTTGCATCTTCTAGGCTAAACTGATTGGATGCTGACATGTCGCAGTGCATTGTGGGAGTACAGGAGTGTGCACAATATTTCTTAGGAAGCGTTCATGATTATAAAATGAAAAATAAAACGCTAATTAGTGTACTACGTAGTAAACATGGTGTAATTTTAGATAGATGGCTTGTTATTGTAAACATTTGTGTGGTCACATAGGCACGGGAGGAGATCGAAAGAAGTTTCCAAAAGTTCTTCATGAAAATCCTTTAGCAGAATCCAGACAGATTGATCTGACCCAGCTTCTGAAGTGCTTGTTAATGGGCTGATGAGGTGATTCAGGTGTGTTAAAGCAGGAAACAGAAACACACACACACACACACACACACACACACACAGTGAAGATGAAGATGAAGAGGAACCGGTGAAGGAACTGGAGAAGAACCTGCTGTCCTCCTGTAAACATTGAAGAAATGAAAGATCAGACTGGAAGATCTCAGGTGCGTGTGTGTGTGTGTGTGTGTGTGTGTGTGTGTGTGTTGCTTCAGATCTCCAAAACTCTGTAGTCAAAGTCTGGAATCAGGTTGTAAAAGTTTCTCTTGAACATCTCGCCTTGTGTTGTTCTGCTACAGGTTTGACTCTGAATCACAGCTCCATCCTCCGCCAAGCTTTTCTTGGAAGTCACGCAGACTTTTGAGCTCATCACGCTAAACACAAGGCGAGTCTGCGGGTCTTCAGTGTAGAATTCTAAATCTAGCTAGGGAATCTTTGCAATGAAAGTATATCTGAATTCACAAAGAAAATCATTTTCAAATCAGTTAGGGTTGAGGAATTTTAAAACGGTCAGGGGGAAAAATTTGAGAAAAATCATGCAGAAAAAGGAAGCAGCAAGATTCACAAAAATCCAGAACGTACAACTGGAGACCTGAAAATGAATTCTGAGAAATAAAAGTCCACATTTATATCATACTAAGAATGGTAAAAAATATATATTCATATATATAAATGAAAAATGATTTCTTGGATCTCCTCCTCTGTGGGACACGAGCGCTTCATTATCTGCTTCACTTCCCTGCAGCTGAAGTGTTTAAAGTTCAACCCCAGGTCAGATGTGTTCACGCTGCTCCTCATCAGCTCCGGAGATGAGAACAAGTCGAACATCGCAGATGAAGAAGTGGAAATGAATTGGCTCGATATCGGCTCTCTTGAGGTAACGAGGTGAAATTGGTTCGTTAATATAACGGGATTAGAGGGCGATGAATCGAGCGGAACAGTCGGGGTAAATAAATATAAATCTACTGCGTATCAGGTGTACGGTATCCAACACAGGAGAACATCTTCAGATCTTCTCTTCAGAGCAGGTTTCTGCTGAGGTAAAACACCAAACCTCCAAAACGTCAAATAAGAGTATTTAAGTTTGTTTAATCGCTGGTTATTGGTGTTTTATGAGATGCTTTGGTGAGAAGCAGGAATAACTAGTCCGTTAAACCAGTTCTGTTTATTTCATTCACTGATATCGAGGTGATGGATGATGAAGTGCAGGAGGAGAAAGAGATCTAGCTTCATCAGATAAAGATAAGATTGTTATTATTATTATTATTATTATTATTATTATTATTATTAGCATCTTATTGTATTCATTTTCAGTAGAATGTTTGTGTTATTAATATGGCATCCTGCTGGATTGTCTTAAAGTAATATGATTCTTTTTTTAAATTGTCATTACAACTCCCGCTGCTGTGACATCACGTCACACTTCTTCTCACTTTAACTGCAGAGCTCATGTGGTGATTGTGTTTAGTGTATTTCCTCACCCCTCCACTGGAAGTCCACTGTGCTTTATTTGATTCATTTACTGCCGTTATTCATCGGTTCATCCTTAGTAACGGCCTGGTCAGGGGCCGCGTCGGTTTAATCTAGGCTACTAGTTTGTGAAGTTCACGCGAAAATAATCCCAGGCACATCTCCAGTTGAGCACGGTTATGAACTTGAGCGATGTAGCTGAGGTTGAGAAACTGTTAGAGCTGTCTGCTTCTGGGGGTTTCTATTATTTCCAGGGATGGAGTGTTTAGGATTAATTTTTTTTTTTACTTCCAAAGAAAAACAGTCCCTGTGTCCCAATTCGCAGAAATAGTGTCCGAGATTAGCATGAGTGTGTCCCAAGTGGTGGTATGTTGAAACGAGAATACCAAAGATATCCAGATTGTCTGTTATTTCTGGTAGGTTCTCGAAGCATGGATCCATGGACACTAATCCCCCCCCCCAAATTATGTTTGTATGGTTATAAATCTAAACATACAAACCTGTTAAAACGTTTTTACACGACACGAACGCTACGGAACTAAAATGCCATTTCATCAAGTAGGAAATGATGCAAAGGGAACTATGTTCACTGTTGACCGTGTGTGTGTGTGTGTGTGTGTGTGTGTGTGTGTTGACCAAGTGAGTTCCCGACTTTTCCATGTTGGTTGTTGGGTTCCGAGTACAGTGGATTGCAGCAATAATCCCTATTCGCATCCGGATCGTTGTTGCACTGAACAGATCCAGAGAGCGCCATTGTGCTGCGTATGGATACGACAAAACCTTCAGCGAAGTGTAATGTAACCAGAACTACTTCTTACTGTAACGCTGCAGTGTGTGAAAGTTGGAAAAATAGACAAAAGTCCATAAGAATAGATTTGGGAGTAATGAGAGGATTTTCTTTCTCTTTTATTCAACATTAGTTCAACATCTGCACTTAGATTTCTGTTTGGAGTGAGTTGTTTTTTATTAAGTAAGGCGGAGTTTTTTCGTTTCATCAAATTCTCGTCTGTGGGCTGAAAATGAGCAATACGAGCCGCTACTATATGCAGGGTTGCCAGATCTGCCATTTTCCTGTGAAATTACTTTATTGTTTTTATTTGGCTGTGGGTTGAGTGTGGAAACGTTTTGTGTACAATAATTATTAATGTTTTGCAGGACGAATACGGATCCTGGAGTTTCATGGTCATTAAAATTATTTTTGTCATTAATGGGTGAAATCGCAGGAAAAATTAGACAGGTTTGTCAGCGTCCAGTTTTTCCGTTTCGCTTGAAATGTTTTTTTTTTTTTGATTTTTGGGTTGATGATCTGGCAACCGATCACATCCTTAATACACTTCATACACATTATATAATCTCAGATTTTCTCCAGGTTTATTATCAACATTGTGTTTATAGTTGTACAGGTTAAAACGTGACATCACTTCAGGAACATGAAACCCAAAAATAGCAATAATGTGCAGCAATGATTATACATAATAATAATAATAATAATAATAATAATAATAATAATAATAATAATAATTTCTAATACTTACTAATTTCTCCTAAATTCATTGCACTTGCTTATCTCAGAGAGAGAGAGAGAGAGAGAGAGAGTGTGTGTGTGTGTGTGTGTGTGTGTGTGTGTGTGTGTGTGTGTGTGTAAGGACACCCAGTACGACTACATGGTGCTTGCAAAAGTCAGCTAATCACCATTAGGACAAAATCTCACTGTTGAACCTGAAAAGAATAAATAAGAAATATTAAAAACGACTTATTTCTGTAACTCGGGGCCTTTATACAAAATAATTCAGAAGAATAAGTCAATAATTTTGTCTTTTATGAGTACTGCGAAAGAAGAGCAACACACACAGTCACGCTCATAATAAACCGATTTCAGTCCATCAGAGTTTCAGAAAGAGCGACTAGCCCTTATAATCCGAGTCCAAGCTGCGTTAAATCTTCACGCTGCGTTCTCGAGTCTTTAAATAATTCCTGCGACCTCGCTGACCTCGCGCTCCTCTTCATGAAGAAAAGATGAAAATGTTCCAGATAAACAGTAAATTATTCAACAGAAATAGAAGAAATACTTTCTAATAAGAGAAAGATAAAAACATCTATCTGTTTCTGGATGAACACACGGTCATGTAAGTTGAAGAAATTAAAAATGAAAGTCTGTTTTTCTTCTGTTTATTTTTTTACATTACATTTATTTCAAATATTTTATTGCAGCCCAAATTAGAGCTTGTGTTTTCTCTTCAGTTGGTTGATATATAGGTTTTTTTCATTCTTATTTTGTTATAATCTTGACAAAATATCAACCATCACTTATAATCCTCATACATGTGTACACACACACACACACACACACACACACACACACACGCGCGCGCTCACGCACACAGATGATACAAAAGTGACGAGTTCAGTTGTATATACAAAAGAAAATGATGTCAACCGTTTCGCTTTTCTTTAATAAAATGAAACTCTCCCAAGCCCTTTTTTTTCTTCACTTCCCCAAATGGCAATATTTCATTTGATCATTTTTTTAAACATTTAATCTTCAGAACTTTTCATCTCGTCTGTTTGTGTAGTAAAACTTTATTACGCTGCATCGAGTGTCCGGCGAGCCCGAGCTCCAATCGAGCGTCCATATTGGCCTGTGTTTGGACCTCCAGGCCTGCAGGGGGCGCAGGTCAGAAGCTCTCCGTGCGCTAGACGTCGGTGCTGATGCTGCAGCTGCGTGTGAACATCTGTCTCATGGTGACGGAGCGGTTCAGGTTGAGCTTGTGGTAGTTGGGGAGCGGTGTGGGCAGCGGAGTGGGCAGGTCCAGGTCATGCTCCTGGAAGCTGCGGAAGCTCAGACGCTCGGCGCCGTTCCTCAGGCCGTCAGGCTGCTGCAGGTAGAAGGGCATGTCGTAGTGCGTGCAGGACGGGCAAAACGTCTGCGAGCGGGTTAGCTTGCGCGCCGGCGGAGGGGGCGTGAACAGGGCCGGCCCGTTGGGGGTGGGTGCCGCGGGGACGGCAGGAGCCAGGATGTTGTGGTTGGAGTGTATGGGCGGCAGACGAGATGTCACGGCAAAGTCAGGCTCCTCCTCCTCCGACTCGGACTCCTCCTTCTTACAGCAATAATACTAAAACACAATAAAAACACAGGAATTCAGTTCACACCCTCCTTAAAATCCTGGATTGTGATTGGTCGTCAGGTGGTGGTTAATTCTCTATAACAGCGGCTCTGACAGTAGCGCAGGTTTATATTAACGCACTCGTTATATGTTATCGTTTCTATAGCAACAGTGTCTACCGTCTCTCTGCAGAACCCTAAAATAGAACCCAAGCGTCGTTCTTCATACGTGGATTACTGAGACAGCGGGACTGGAGTGTTGTTGATTTGACGTGATCCTAATAAAGCTTCAAAGCTGTTGTTGGACTTGTTACTAAGACAACGAGCTCAAACGAGAGTAGATCACACGTTTCGGAGCGTTTTTATGAACACGGAAAATTATACGCATGATGTCATAGGAGGATACCGAGTGAGTGCTGAGTGCTGGTCATTATTACACGTCCTCAAATACATTCATTTTGATGATTTTAAGTGCTGTCGAGGAGAAACAGCGACCGGGATTGGAACAAATGGCTTACAGCTGGAGCTGATGCGTGTTTATGAATCATAAAGGTGGGCGGCATGACCAAAATATCTTCACAATATTTATCATGATGTACAGGTTTCTAACAAACTGCCAACAAAACAATATTAACAAGTAAAAAATGTTTTTTAATTTGTTTTTTATTTGTCTCCAAAATTAAATTACTTAAAAATGCAAAGACAAAATTCTAAACATGAATAAATTCTAATATTCAATAAAATTTTTAAGATTTAGTACAAAATCTTAACATCAGAGTCTGTAATTATTTAAAACAGAAATTATTTCGGGGAAAAAGTCCATCACGATATCCGCATTATCTCAGGAAAGTGTATCGTGACGTAATTCATCACGATAATCGTTATTATATCATCGTATCGTCCCGGCCCACACGCTGATCTGAGACAGTGCCATTTCCACCCACAGCATCATTTTAGAGATAATGGAAATGTTACAGAGAAATGGTTTTATCTGGGGGGAAAAAAAGAAAAAGTGCTTAATATTTTATTCGCTTTAATGCCGTACAAACAAAATGGACGCCGTCCGGATGGAAGAAGCGTCACGGCAAAGAGTCACGCTTGGTCTACTTTCTTCTTCCTGCTGTTTTAAATGTAGAAATATTTCATTTCAGTACTTTTGAAAACATGTTTGCGTTTACAGAAGTTCAGAAATATATATCGAGACACCTCTGAAGTAGATGATTTCTAAATTAATGCGCCTTTAACCGTGTTGGAGTGTAACCATGGCGACGGATATAAATAGCTGTTTAGTCTAAGCCCGTGTTTCCTCTTTGCAATCACGCTTACAAAAAAATGAATATTATAAACTGAAAATGCTACTGTTCGTGAGGAATAATGAGCCTAGGGTGATAACGGAATGGATTAAAGGACATTTAATAATAAAAAAAAAAGGGGCAAATCCACAGGACGGAGGAAAAAATTAGGATAATGTCAGGGCCTCATTTGTAGTGAATAATGAAAGCTGTCGTTGGTTCACCTTTAATTTAATTCATCCGATCTGGAAATAGTTAGAGTTTAAGGGGTGTTATTGAGTTCTTTTTCTCAATATCAGTGAAAAGTGTGTGTGTGTGTGTGTGTGTGTGTGTGTGTGTGTGTGTGTGTGTGTGAGAGAGAGAGAGAGAGAGAGAGAGAGAGAGAGAGAGAGAGAGAAAGAAAGAAAGAGGGAGTGGAGACACTGTAGGACACATGAAGCCTCCATCATGCTAAACTTCCTAAAACGGTTCTCCTGAGAAGAGAACCGTCTCCTACATGAGGAACTAGAGATGATGTTCGCAAACGAGTCGACTCTTTGAGCCGGCTCTTTTAGGTGAATGCTGAGAGTCGTTCGCAAACGAGTCGATTCTTTGAGCCGGCTCTTTTAGGTGAGTGCTGGGAGTCATTTGCAAACGAATCGATTCTTTGAGCCGGCTATTTTAGATGAGTGCTGGGAGTTGTTTGCAAACGAGTCGACTCTTTGTGAGTTCTTGTTGTTTTAAAAAAAAAAAAAAAAATTATTTAAGAACACAACAACTACATCAGCATTTGATATCTGTGATTCTGTAATGCACTGAAAAAAATAATCTAATGAACAGCTGAATCATTTTGCAGAGTAACGATGTAGAACCAGTGCATGTTAAGATGTGTTTATGCAGATAAACGTACAGAAATCTTTTTAAAATTGAACTTGAGTAAACACGGACGTACTCTAGTAAGATTAATTATGCAGTGCCTTGCTATAGTTTTGAAGAATCAAAAAATAGGAGTCGAAAGAGTCGACTCTTATTGGCGATTATTAGCCAACTAATCTGATTCACTGAAAAGCGTTGAAATTGCTTTTTAAGCTTTCAAACTGAGGACGTGCCTGAGACATCGAGGACGTCTGGTCGTCCTAAAATAAAGTCTGTGATCTTTTTAGAAAAGTTGTGTTTAAACTATTTCATGGCCTGAACTAGACTTACACCAGATTTACAAAAGTTTCACTGATTATCTTCATCCTCACAGATTTACATTCAGCCACACCTACAAAACTCCATAAAAGGCCGGGAAACCTGAAAGCGACAAAATGACAGCTAAACCGTGAAAGAGCGCCTCCTAATCACGGCGTGTGCTAACGCATCCTGCTTTTACAGGGCGCCGTTACTTTTCTCCCAAGTGTCTCAGTTTATGGATTTGTTTTGAAATCGCTCTCTCTCAAATCAGTAATATGAAGTGATTGTATTTCACAAACAAAATGTTCATTACATTGGTGTGTAATTAAAATAAATTTAAACGTGACTGCGTAATCCGTATATAAAATCGCAGAAACTCATCGCCAGTTATACAATTTAAACCCCATCCATCGAGGTTCACGTTAGTGGATCTCCTTCTGTGGAAATATAACGAAAGATTACTCATGAATTCCACATTTCTGGAGTAAAAGCCCCTGGAAACAATTTCTGAATAAATTTGTTCGTATCCAGAGCGATAAACGAGGCTAAGCGTACACAACGTCTAAACCAGTGTGTATAATCTGTAAGACTCATCCCGCACGTCAACTTCTTCTCTTAGCTGACGTGTTCATACTCTTACAACACGTGAAAACCTGGCGTGTTCTATCAGTGCGATCGCAGCGGGAGTACGGAGCTGTCCTTGGCGAGCTGGAAACGTGACCCGACATGTCGATCGCGAAGGCTGTGTGCGAGAGATGGAGCACTTAAACTCTCAGTGCCACGAAGAGACGGCATTAAAATACGGCGCTACACGTTTATTACGATGAGACGGAGATGATTTTACTGCAGTACACAGAGAGAGAGAGAGAGAGAGAGAGAGAGAGATGACTTACCTGCAGTCTACAGTAGCACAGTACTGCAATGATGCACAGTAAGATTACTGTAGCTAGAATCCCGCCTGTGATGACCACTGTCCCGGCTGTCATTCGAAACACTCTCCATCAACACCCTGAGAGACAGAGACGGAGACACACAGAGATGATGGTGAGAGATTCAGAATAAACGTCTGAGCACAGCAGAGTGTCCTTGTGATCGAAAACCAGCTCTTTATCATCACGATTCACTCAAAATATTAAGCCGTGCACATTTCCTCCACCGTATACAGCTCAAATACAACATGAGCACACGTGAAAAGAGCCTGAGGCTGGAACAGGAAGTGATGCGGGATGTAACGGAAGGGTTGTGGCGTGATCGAGAGCCTCGATGTCGTCCACAGCTGAGAGATTAGAGAGAGATCAAGGCTTGGTCAGGAGGACGGTGGAGAGATGGAGTGATGATGGAGTTACTCAGTAGGTCATGGCTAAAATAGTGTGTGTGTGTGTGTGTGTGTGTGTGTGTGTGTGTGTGTGTTTTATTTATTCAGATTCCTAACCCTGTTTTGGCACCTTCCTGCACGTTGTTTAAGGAGCCAGTTTAACACCTTCTCTAGCTACGTGTGATTTGTCTCATCATTCCATCGAAGTTATGTCTGACGCCGAAACGAAACGTACACGATCCTAATCGGTTCCGCTCGCACTCGGATCACGACTGTCGAAATGTCCACCACGCTCCTGCTCCGCCACGTCGTCCCCGCCGTTATCATCATCAAAACAGAGAAGAGCGCTTGCTTGTACGCTCTGTACGGAGGTTTCTAACGGTTTAAACGATCCCACAGACCAGAAGAGACGGAATCGGCGGTGTTGGCGTGAACACACGGCGATGAGGCTCGTCGTGGACGATGCCGAGGGTTTCTTGTTCAATCTCGGTACAGTTTATAAAGGTTGAGGTAGACGCCGTGTCTTTCAGCAGAACTGCGACGAAATCTTTAAACGTGTTCATCTCCCTTTTCACTTTTAGAGAACTTGTATGTAGCATGTAGTTTTCAGAACTGTATATAATTGAGCATGTGAAGGGTTTTCCCAGACTTCTCCACACACACACACACACACACACACACAAACAGACACACGAGATGGGAATACACCAAATATATAGACTCTACTCTAAAATATATACATTTAAAGTGTATTTTATTGTAGTATATTATAGTCAAACCTGTGAGACTTTCACTTTTCTTCCATGTTTCATCACTAAATGTGGATTAAACTCGGAGAACGAGGTTTCAGGGGAAATGGAAATGACGCACGCCATGTAGTATTGTTACGAGGAATTCACTAAAGATGATGATGATGATGATTATTATTATTATTATTATTGTTATTATTTGTGTGGAACTGCATTGAGAGAATCTCCGTCTTGCCGTTCGGTCTCCACGTCATACACCTCCATGGACTCCGTGGACTTGGGTAAGTGTGAGTCTAAAATAATCACGGCCTTTTTTATGCTGTGAATCCTCACTGGACTGATATATTTTAGGTCTGAAAAAGAGGACATGTCTGGGACACCGAGAACGCGTCCGGTCTTCCTAAAATAATAACCACAATCAGGATGCTTTTCCACTCCGTTTTGTACCTGAACTGAATATTTATATATTTATTAAGCACATCGGTAACGTAAATCAGTAGTGTACAGTACAGAGATCAAAAATGAGGTAGATAATTACACTGAAATCTTCTTCTCCTTATTATTATTATTATTATTATTATTATTATTATTATGATGGTGATGATGATAGAAGATTGTATATTAATATTAGGTTTAACTATTTTGAAAAATGTCTTTATTTTAGTGTCTACATAATTTACTTTAAACACATAGAAAAGTTTTCTTTTCTTTCGTTGACTGATTTGAAGATTTAACTCTAGTTAAGTTGATGATTAAGCCTTTTAATCACCTTTTATATGGTCTGATTTTAGGAAACGGCCTAGCTTTCTTCACAAACTTTCTCTTCAGAACCGTGAAATTTTTGCCAACACTTCAGCATTTTAACTTCCTGTCGTTTAGACAGAGCTGTGTGTGTGTGTGTGTGTGTGTGTGTGTGTGAGAGAGCTGTATCTGTCTCAGCCAATATGCCAAGCTGTCCTCGGGTAACTCGTACCTGCCCAATGGAATCGAATTATAGCGTCCTAATCCGATTCATCGAGCGCCCAAATGTAATCAATAGTCCTGGGTTGGAAATGAAACAGGACTGTTGGTTTTTATTAGATCCTGAGAAGATGAAGTGCGGAGACAGAACAGCGTGAACGGGAAGGAGGAGAGCCTGCTGGGTATAAACATGGGGGGGGGGGTTGTGGGTGGAGTCACGGCGATTCTGTACAGCCTCTGTAGTGTATTTTGTTATTTTGCTGGTTTTTTTTTTTTAAATAAAAGCTAAGGCGTTTTAGAGAGGTTTTGTGTTTATAAGAGACGGGTTTCCTTTATCGCTCTGAATAGGAATTTATTCGGAAATAGTTCGCAGGAGCGTTTACACAAGAAATGCGGTGTTTATGAAAATCCGGTTTGTTTGTAAAAATGTTCGTATCCCACGTGTCTTTCCCGAGTTTATTTAAATTTACGTCCAAGATCGACTTCAAATCATACAACTGTCCGAGTTACTGAGATTTTATACACGGTATTTTATAAACATTAATTTTAATGAACATTTTCGACTCAGATTTTGTCTTTGTATATTAATGACCTGAAAGAAAGCAATTCAATCAGGAGCAAAGTAATGGCACCCTATACTTGAAGATGTAGCGTACTCTGCGCTCTTTGCCTTTTATGGAATTTTGTGGGTGTGGCTAAATCATCTGGGCTGTGGACGTACCTGGTGATTTACATCTGATTGGCTTTTAATATGTGAGTATGAAGTAAATCAGTGACACTTTTGTAAACTTCGCAGGAGAAATACTTCTTTCGGCTCGGGCACGACTACTGTTATATACTGTATGACAAACTTATTACTAAAAGATTAATAAATGAGGCTCGATGTCTCGCGTGTTCTTTGTTTTATTTCATACTCGTGTATGCTAATACTGATTTAGCATCGGATTGAAGCCTGCAAGCTAGCGTTAGTTTTCTAAATAGCTGGCAGTTAATCGGCGAATTAAATTCCGTGCACGATTTTAATTAAAAGCCGTGTTTAAGAAGAACAAACGTGTCAAAATGAAGATAAAATTCTTAGCAGAATATCATGAGAATCTTAACACGTGACAAAAAGATTAAGCAATTAGCATTCCAGAACTTAATATCGGCCAATTAAAAGAATCCGATCCGCATTTCCAGTCACACGCACGCACACGCACGCGCACACACACACACACACACACACACGACTTGATGAACATTCATTATGGCGCAGGCAGATGCAGGACGTCTCTCCCACCTCCCTGAGGGAGAACTTAATTACATCTCTGTGTGGAGTGTGTTGATATAATGCGGCATAGAGCATTCATTATTTACCACACACACACACACACACAGTATTACTGGTGACATTTACCATATTACTGAACGGCTCTGTTCCACAAAGGTGTTTAAAAAGTGATCATCTTTTCATTTTCTAGCTTATTTTCCCCCTGAAGTGTTTTATTCCTCTTATACCACACCAACAATTACAATTCTTATTTATTACTGTTTCCATTTATTGTTAAATATAACATTACTAGCTACTCTTTTTTCACTCATTCCCTCACCAGTGTGTCTCTCTCTCTCTCATTTCTTCCACATTTTTTTTGTACTATTTATTCTATTTCTTTTCTCTCTCTCTCTTTTCTCTCTCTCTCTCTTTTCTCTCTCTCTCTGGAAGTAAATAAGACAAAAAATATAATGCCGCTTGTCACGTTACTGAGAAACCAGCAATGCACATGTTAAATGTTGAAATAAATTAAACCTCACTATATCAATGTTTTTTTGTTGTTGTGTTTTTTTTTTTGGTTTTTTTTTAAAATCAGTTCGTGTGAAGTCTGTCGTGCAGTTCCCTGCGAACGGTGTTGCTATAGAAACGATATCATCTATCTGTTGCATATTGAACACGAGAAGCGAGAGATTGCGTTAATGGCAGGTAGTGATGCGAAGATAGGGTGCCAATATTTAATTCTTAGTTTAAAAAAACAGTGTTGTTCGAATACAAGATACAAAAAGCTTCATTACAACAAACATGACAAGTAGCGCTTTGTGTTGGAGAATGGGAATGTGTTGTGGTGAATGGGAATGAGAATGTGTGTTGTGGTGAATGGGAATGGAAGTGAGAATGGGATTGTGTGTTGTGGAGAATGGGAATGAGAATGAGAATGGGAATGTGTGTTGTGGTGGATGGGAATGAGAATGAGAATGGGAATGTGTGTTGTGGTGGATGGGAGTGGGAATGAGTGTGTGTTGTGGTGAATGGGAATGTGTTGTGGAGAATGGAAGTGGGAATGAGAATGAGAATGGGAATGTGTGTTGTGGAGAATGGGAGTGGGAATGAGTGTGTGTTGTGGTGAATGGGAATGAGAATGGGAATGTGTGTTGTGGTGAATGAGAATGGGAATGTGTGTTGTGGTGAATGAGAATGAGAATGGGAATGTGTGTTGTGGTGAATGAGAATGGGAATGTGTGTTGTGGAGAATGGGAGTGGGAATGAGTGTGTGTTGTGGTGAATGAGAATGAGAATGGGAATGTGTGTTGTGG
>JANDJT010000060.1:813981-831314 GCA_024331685.1 Stegophilus panzeri
AGGGAATTTGGCCTGTGTGTTACCTCATATTTATACCCCTGTGAAACAGGAAGTCATGGTTAAACAATTTCCTGTTCGTAGTCACCCAGGTGTACTAAAAACAATCAAAATATAAGTGGGAATATACTTCATTCATCAGGGTGCTGCTGTTGAATAAATCAGCGAGAAAATGAGGATGTAAATCGGATCTCGGATACTCTTGTGAGTGATGAGAGTTAGTGTACTAGCGGTTATCTAGATGTGTAGCTAAGCATTATTGTTATGTACAGTATAGAAACTACAATGTTCATTAAATGAACTGAATCACTACAGCGGTTCTGCTGCAGTATCGGGGTCTGTGTGTCAGCTATACTAACAGAATTGTGTTTGTGTTCCAGGGCGTCGTGACTCCTCGGGTATCCGTCTGTGGTTCACTCCGTCTCTGAGGCGCTTCGACGCCGGGATCATGGAGCTCGGTTTGGTCTATACGCCCGTCATGGCCATCCCTCCTCACCAGCACACATTCCATCTCACGGGCTACTGCACTGCCGAGTGCACACGCACGGTATGCACTCCAGAATGATCTAGAACCTCGAACGTTGTTTGTGCTTCATCTTACGTGTGCGCATGTGTTTAGCTAACTAATTCAAGAGATTAGCTTTTGTTGCTGAAAGTTTGATTCGTTTGAATCGATCGTTTCAATGAATCAAATGTCAAAAAGTTCAATAATAGTTGTAGATCAGGTGTTCTCGAACTTTGCTGTAAAAATGTCACATCAAATCAAGACTTTACAAATATATATGATTATAGAGAAACGCATTAAATCAAAGAAAGTGTGTGTGTGTGTGTGTGTGTGTGTGTGTGTGTGTATGCACATGTAGAACCTGTAAATTGCTCGAGAGAACTGAACATCAGTGTGCCGAAGTGCTGTTTATTCCTGGATAACGTGTGTGTGTGTGTGTGTGTGTGTGTGTGTGTGTGTGTGTGTTCCCTCCCACTCGTCCCCTACAGGCGCTGCCTCCTGGAGGGATCCATATTTTTGCGTCTCAGCTGCACACACACCTGGCGGGCCGAGGCGTCCGCACCGTGCTGGTGAGAGGAGGCAGAGAGGTGGAGGTGGTGCAAGAGGACAAACACTTCAGCACACACTATCAGGTAGAACACACTTATAAAACCCAAGCGCACACACACACACACACACACACACTCTCTCTCAAATATAAATATATCCCTGATGGTTGCTCACGGCACGACCCCACACATCCTACAGAACGGTGAATATGATCAAGTTTCTTCAAATTTGAGAAAGAAGGTGCTAGATTATATTTATTCAGCACTAACACTTCTCTCTCTCTCTCTCTCTCTCACTCAGATCATCCGCATCCTCAGGAAGATGGTGACTGTTCTGCCAGTAAGTTCTCCACGCCAGCACAGCTAAAACAGGACTTGTATTTATCCGGGAAAGAAAAAAACCAAAAACAAAACAGCGATAACGCAGACATCACAGGAAAAGCCTGGAGGCAACAAGCCACTAACAAAAGAACAGATCTGCTGCATTTAGACTGTCAATATCAGCTCCCACACACACAGCGAGAGCCGCCAGTTTCACTCTGACCTGCCAAACACCGAGCCGCTTTTACATATCCAACTACAAATAGCAGCTGATCAGAAGATTGTGCTCTCTCTCTCTTACACTCTCTCTCACACACTCACACTCTCTCTCTCTCTCACACACAGGGTGATGTGCTTCTGACAAAATGCACTTATTACACAGAAGACAGAGTCAAAGCTACAGTGGTGAGTGTGAACATACGATACACACTACGCAGTTACGACATATCATACTTTTAAGTTACTTTTAATGTAGTATAGCAGCTATTAACCCTATAAGGCACCTTTAAAGTGCACCTATTATGGTTTTTCAAATATTACCTTTCATGTAGACTTTCAAAAAGTCTGCAAAGTTTCTTTGTCTGCAAAGAGTTATCGACTCCCTAAAGAAGGAATCGATTCTGAACAGCTGAAACGACTCGTTAGTGATTCCAGACTTACTTCCTGTACTAACCTACGTAGGTTCGTAATAAAAAGCCCCGCCTCTGGTCTTCATCACCTGCTCGCTGACAGACAGAGCTGAAACTCGTTACGGTAGTGGGCGTTTCCTTTTTGAAACACGCTGACAACCGTAGACCAATCACCATCTGGACATCTGACCAATCAGAGCAGAGTATGATCTCTGAAAGGCGGAGTTTAGAACGGATCATTTAACGAGTCGTTTGTGACACGGGGAGGGAATGTAATGCTGCCATTTAAATGATGAGCACGTTAAAGTGTTTTTTGACCTTTTTGTATATAAACCTATTGTATGAGAGCTTTAAAACAAAATTAGGCACGTTTCAAATCAATAATAGGTGCACTTTAAGTTAGAAAACGAAGGAACCTTAATTATAATGAAGCCCATTTAGGCATTTTTAAGACTTTTTGAGAAATGTTCCCCGCGTCGTCGATGTAAACAGGAAGTCATTTAAAGGATTAAAAGATGATTCATCAGACAGTTTTATTAATTCTGTAGCCTTAACATCTTCTCAGAGCCTTGACGTCACCCGACATCATCTCCTCTTCCTATGGAGGCTGAATTTGTTCGAAGGCAGAAATGCTTTTAGCAAAATGGCCCTGAAATAGAGTTAAATGGTGCTGTGTGTATGATTGTGTGTATGATTGTGTGTGTGTGTGTTTTTCCTGCTGTGTGTACAGGGAGGATTTGGGATCATGGAGGAGATGTGTGTGAATTATGTGCACTATTACCCACGTACACAGCTGGAGCTCTGTAAGAGTCACGTAGACCCTGATTACCTGCAGAGATACTTCAGCATCATCAACAGGTGCTTGTGTGTGTGTGTGTGTGTGTGTGTGTGTCTTTTAACATCTGAATTCCCAGTGAACGAGCTGTTACTATAGAAACCATAACGCATTATTTATGAGCCTGTGATTTGTTGTTATTTTTGTCAGGTTCCATGGCGGGGACAGCTGCAGCTGCTCTCAGACCACAGTAGAGGACCAGTTCTCCGCCGTGACCTGGGACTCCTTCAGTGCCGAGGTGCTCGACTCGCTGTACACCACCTCACCCATATCCATGCACTGTAACCAGTCCACCGCCGAGCTCTTCCCCGTGAGTACAACTGCTCACGCTAGCAGAGGCAACTGCTTTCACTATTATTAGAACCACGAGTACGTTCAGAAACAGAGTTTGATCTCTTAGTGAAACGCGTGTTCGCGTCGTTCTCGTCTCCAGGGCAACTGGGAGAAACAGAAGATTCCTGAGGTGTTAGCGGAGCTCCAGCCAGCCGCGCGACCGTGTGACCCGAGCCGAGCGCCGGCTCAGAGTAACGGCCCTACAGAGGTTCGACCCCGACGCAGCGGATAACGCCAAGTCTTTCCGTTCCAGCGCAGACGCTCCCAGGTCTCCAACAGCGTGGTGCACTTACAGTATATAATTAAATAAAAACACGTTACTGAATTCACGTTCATGGTTGCCACATATTTAAAGTTTAATTACAGTTGATCGTTAAGTCTGTAATGGCTGACTAGCGCTTTGCTAACTTCTTCCAGGGTTTATAAGCTTTAAGCATATAAATACTTTTCATTTGGTCATTTCTCTTTAGTGAAACCACACACACCGACGCTATGAGAGCAACGTGTAAGTACAGGTTTATTCTAAACTATTATTTTTGTGCAGTGAGTAATGCAGGCTTGCTTCAGCCAATCAGGAACGAGTATTTTTTGTGGAGTCTCTGCCTGGGGTAAACGCTTGTAGTATTAAGCTAGTAATAATACAAAAAAAAAAACAAACAAACTAGTGGGCCGTGAAAAGAAAACTGGCATTGCTAACATTTCAGTACATGACCTTTTCATTTTATTGCTCAAAAACTCATCAGAAATATTTATTTGTCAGATTAGAACAATTTTATAAGACGACTTTAGTGCTGTCAAATGTGCTTAAATTCCAAATACACAGAATGTAAACTGTCACATGGTCTCCATTTTTTTCTTCCCTTACACACACACACACACACACACACACACACTTATATATAAAATAACGTGGACACAATTTTTGCACTGGAGCTACAAAGCTAATGTTGCTAACAACTAATGGACGCATATATCCACCATTATGAAGTATGAAGCTAAACTGGAGGCTGCAGGCTTCCATTACATGTTAGCTAATTTAGCCTTGAAGCTAACAAGTATACAACTATCCACTAATGTCTGCACTGAGAAAGAAAGAAAAGAAAAAAAACACTGTCAGATGGTACACACTTTACGGGTTCCTGCAGAGGAACAAATCAATGAAGAACCCTTCAGTGTGTGATAGATTCTTATTTTTTTTGGGTGCCATTTTTGGCTTTTAAATATTTTTACTAATACACATTAAAATTTTTATTGAATTTTATAGACAATTCTATTACTAGTTAATACATGTGCTTTCTTGTGGACATTTTAAGACTAATAAGATGACCTGTAAAGACAGATGGGGCGAAACGATTTCCGTATCAGACGTGCCCGGCTCAGACTAAACGTGAACGCAGACCCGAGGGTGTGTTTAGTTCTGTTGGAAAAGTCTCGAGTGTGTGTATAACAGCAACAGACGCGTTCTTGTCGTCCCTGAACCTCCGGTTTATCTTCAGGCCTGCGGCGAGGACGAGAGCGGGACCGCGTCAGGACGTTCAGTCTGAGCCGTAGATCCCCTTCACTCTCTTGTTGTCCGGGTCAAACGGGGACTTCAGGTGGGCTTTGGCCTTGTAGACCACGCCCATTCTCTCCAGAGTGAACTCACCACTGCGGATGAAATCTGGGATCACCTGTGTTGGGGGGGGGGGAGGAGACAGAGACACGACACGTTTAAATATGTGTTAAAAATAATTTGAATAGTTTTAGGGGTATGCAGGATTCAAAGGAGTCAAAATGATATGATTGAGTGCGACACAACGTGATTCATCAATCATCAACGAAAGAAGAAAGAACTGGTTTCTAGACTTTTATCTTCAACTTTCTTGATTGTTTCCAAAATCACTTCATGACTGGAATGAAGGAGAAGACAAAGCGAGATGTGATGTGCATCCGTGCAGAAAACGAGGACGGGTCTAAAGCTGACACTCTCGAGTCTTGTGCTCCTAAAAAGGAACCAGAAGGATGTTTCTACACAGAACGCTACAGCACTGCCTTTCCCTTCAGGAACACTTGAGTATCTAAAGAACCCTTGAAGAATTTCGGTATTGAAGAGTTTGGTTTCTATAAACAGGTCCGGAAATGAGCACGTTTCATTTCTGTGCATTTTTCAGACCTGCTCTAGAACCCTAGAGAACATACGCAGTGCCCGAGAACATTTCTAAATAAGAGACACAAACAACAAATGTGTTATGAGATGTGCAGACTGACATCACAGTGACACCGAGAGCTTTCTCCCATAAATCAGTGCAGGTTTAACAAGGCACCTCAAGCATAAGTACGTTTTTCTTCGGGTTTGTTTAAACTCTAAAACAGAAGGATTCTTTAACGTCACGTTAAAATAAATAAATAAATAAATAAATAAAAATAAAATAAAATAAACTAGAGCTGTTAACCTTACCAATGATTTTTTTTTTTTCTTTGAGTCACGTCAAAATTGTCTCCTGTGGGCGTGGCCTGTCTATCTTTTGGTCCGATGAGAACGTAGCGCACGATATGATTTATACACGTACTAAAATACACGGTTTTGATTTATGCGCTCGACTTTTTTCGATTCTGAGGTTTATTTTCCTTCGTGACGTTTCGTTACACGTTTAACGAGCGGGCGTATCTGACGGGATGAGATAAAACCGTGCGTGTAGGTTTGTTAATTATATCTACGATGGTATAAAATGGTCCTCTTGAGGGAAACACTGCTCAGTGGCGCCTCCTGCAGTGGGAACTGTTTATACAATCACTTCGTCTTAGCGTCAAACTCGATCACGGATCTGTTCCCTTCATCGCTTTCAGTCGTCATTCTCTCTCTCACTCTCTCTCTCTCCATCGCGTTTTTTTTAAATTATTTTTTAACTAATTCTGTCTAAATACGGTCATGTCTAATGCCACTAATATTTGTGACCTCTGACCCCAGGGTCAGGTGCAGCCATAATTGATCTTCTGCGAGATGGAGGGATGACTGGCACTTTTCTCTTTTCCTTCATTATCTATACTCATATCAAACTTTCAGTACACAGATGTGTGTGTGTGTGTGTGTGTGTGTGTGTGTGTGTGTGTGTGTGTGTGTGTATAACTCACCACCCCTCCATCTGGATTGCGGACGTATCCGTAGCCGATGGTTTTGTTGATGGCGTAGCCGAACTCAGCGCGCCGCAAGTGTCCAACCGGAACGCCGTTACGGAAAATGGCCTCCAATCCGAACATGGGCACTTTCCTGTGTGGAGAGAGAGAGAACGGCAAACACTTTACAGTCATCTCACACACACACACACACACACACACACTCTGGGAATCCATACACTCGTACAGGAACATCGCCGTGTACACCCGACTTCATGAAATGCAAATCATTTGACAGCCGTGTAGGTGTTTTGATCTAACTAATCCCCTAGAAACTCCGCCCCTTTCTGCCTTTCCACATTAGTAACCTCGTCTAATCTCGATTTTCTCGCTTGATATACTGACATGATGAATAGAGCTTTTTTTGTTGTTGTTGTTTTTTTAACATGAACTAAAAATCAGTGTGTTTCGCACTAAACACTGGATCCTGTACACAGTGTAATCTGATGACATTACTGATTAATTAGTAATCTGATTATCGTTTACATGCAGTACTTTCACGTTACTTTCAAAACCTCTCAGACCTACAAAAATACACGACAAAGTCAAACTCGTGGTTCTTTCAGTAATTTTAGCTCGCGTCAATGTACGACACGATCAGAAAAAGTCGGATTTATTAGAACACTTGCCCTCGGGTGTGTCGCTGTGTGTAGGACTTCCAGAGCGACAGAATATTAAACTTTTCTAACTAGGCTAGTTTGGCGTCGCTAGTCGAGCGGAGACACAGCTAAGCTATCACTGTATGGGTTTAGCTGCTACAGAGCCATGTAGAGTTCATTATCTTTCCTTCTGCTCTGCTCACGTCATCTTCACGTAAACCGGATCTCATATAGACGTTTACACGCCTTGTTTTCCTGCTCAGAGGATGTTTCTGTTTCAGTTTCAGCACCTTTACTAGTTTAAAAATAATAATAAATAATCGCAGCATATCCATTTTTCCCCCTCACACTGACTGTGAGCTAGCGCTCGGCAGAATCGCGAGCGTTTCCACGTGTGTATTTTCCTGTAAACGCTGTCTGATCGGTCTCGCCGCCGTTCACTGAAGATATAACATCACATCACCGCCGTCTTCTTTTACTGACAAATTACATCCATTTAAAATGTAATGCGTTACATTACTGCGTTATCAGAAGAAGTATTTAGATTACAGTAACGCGTTACACACAACTCTCTGCCTGTATTTAATTATCATCAGGTAAATTGTTGCACCAACAACATTTGGCCATTTTCAAACACTTTATAAATAATCTGCTGATGGTAATGATCATTAGAAAGTGTCTGAATCTGGAGAATGTGGAATTGGTCAAGACATTAGAAACACTCGCATGCACACGTTCCTGTTAATCACGTTACGTGTGTGTTCCTCTTCAGGGTCGTCTTTAATGATTATAAACTACAGCATTCTACGGAAGACAGTTTCTGGCATGGAGAAAGATGATTTTTTTAGGGACTTTTTTCCCCACGCAGTGTTAACGTCCGCTCGACGGAGAACCTGAAATGTGGCTAAGTTCAGGAAGCGTGCGGTGTTCCTCGTCTGGACTAGCTGAGGAGTGTTGTTCTTATACGGTCTATTAATAGAGAATGACTGATGCTTTGTCTGTGCGTTCTTTGTAACTCGCTAAATGTCAAGTAGACGTCTAAATTGTGAGAAGAAAAGACAGAGTTATGAGACGTAAACTCGTAAATGCGAGAAATAAAGTCAAAACTGCGCACTATGAACTCGCGATTGGGAGAAAAATGGCGGAATGACCTTTTTTTTTTTTTTTTTTTTCCTCTCCGTGGTGGAAGCAGGCTTTCATAACGTTCTGCACTGTAATGTTAAAAAACAAAACAAACAAGAACCTTGATAATTCTTTGTGTTTACAGTTTTTCACTCCTGCATCCTACAACACTTCACCTTGCACATCTTTTGTGTAGTTCAGCGCCGCTACGTGTTGAGCTAGTCGACGCTGTGCTACTTTTAGCTGCACTTTATTTCATCAGAACCCAAACGTCTAGACCCAGGATTACAAAACCGCTCTACAGTGTCGTGTTCGGCTTCAGTGTTTGTGGTGTGTATGATTGTGTATGACGTGTGTGTGTGTGTGTGTGTGTGTGACTCACTCGTCAATGGTGAAACAGACGATTCTCCTGCGCAGGCCTTCAGCCTTCTGCTTCTCCAGAGCTTGACGTCCCAGGAAGGGGATAGACGACTTCATCTTACAGGTGAATGCAAGCCCCGCCTCCAGGGGCGTGTCATCGGGGCGCAGGTCAGCGTGCCAATGCCTGTAACCTGAGAAACAGGAAGTGGGCGGAGTTCAATCCAGAAAGCCCCAAAGACTCCAAATCGACGACTAACCCAAATGTGATACAGAAGTTTAACACGGGTGTTCCTCTAAGGTAACCCACTAACCCAAATGTGATACAGGGAACCCTTACAGGATCTATGCAGAACCAAACAATCAAAGCAGAACCATTATTTAGAAGATGAGAACCCTTACAGAAACGTTGAACTTCTTTTCCTAAGTGTATATGTACTGTAAGCGTACAAAACAAACTCCAAATACTTTCTCCAAATACTTTCCTTCTTAATACTTCAAAACCTTCAAAACATGGTTCCACATACTGTAGTACCCTTTACGAGGCTAAGAACCTTTAATTATCTGATAAACACTTAAAGAACCCTTGAAGAGCACATTATTAACTGAATAAACTCCAAACTATTGCTCAATGTCTAGAACCTGTCAGGTCTTCAACATGTAGCACTTGGTACGCTCTTAATGGTTTATTGGATAGTTAAGTTCTTAGCTTGCTAAAATGGTTCTGCATAGAACTTCTAAGGGTTCCCCCAACAATAAAAAAAACAAAACAATCAAAAATCCATTAAAGTGTTAATATTTCTAAGAGTTTACCGCTGATGAATTCGGTTCCACTTCTTGCAGGGTAACAAGAGAAAACCGAACAGTTGTGTGGGCGGAGCTAGAACCAGTACAGGTAACTGATTGGTCAGGATTGTCCTGAGGATGTCTCGGACTCTAACGGCTTTTCTGCCAAAAAATTCAGATTGACACATTTTATCTTGCTCTTTTTATGCATGATTCTGTCAGCTTTCACCGAGAATTATTGGAAGTATTGGCGCCCTTTCGGTTTTGTTTGGGTCGCTCAACACAATTTAAAACAAACTCTCTGTGCCTCATGTTCTTTTTTTTTTTTTTCTGTCCTCCCTCACGTCAACGAAAATCAGTCTGTCGATTTTGAGTAGTATTTTATTTATGGTGTTCATCACTAGGCTCCGCCCACAACCTCTAGAGAAACGTGTGTAGTAGAACCATAAACAGAACCTCACCTTTCTCGATGCTGAGCGAGTCGATGGCTCTGTAGGCTGCGTTTTGGGCGCCGTATTTGGCGCCGGCGGACATGATGGCCTGATAAACCGGCAGGCAGGAGTCTTTAGGGATGTGCAGCTCCCAGCCGAGCTCTCCGACGAAGGACAGACGCATGGCTCGTACCTGCGCGCACACGCACACACACACACACACACACACACACACACACACACACACGCAGTCATTTATTTCTCCAGTGTACTCAGAAATGCTGAATACTGTCGCATCAGCGAGTAAAAAACTTGACCAGAAAGCATCATTAAAACAATGCACTTGCTTGTTCAGCACTTGCTATAAGTAAACGGCGGCTCACGGATAACACAAATTAGCGACTCTACGACATGTTTAGTTTTACACCGGAGCTGTGAGATTAATTACACTAACAAGTCATGGGCATCTGCCTCAAACCAGCATCAGATCCTCAGTGACGTCACTTTGAGTTGTAAATATGATGTTATTTAATAACATGATCACTGAGCTTAATGATGGCATTTTATGCATGTGGATCGGACTTGGATTGGACTGGTTTGTCCAGAACATCCCACAGAAGCTCGATCGGATTGAGATCTGGGGAATTTGGAGGCCGAATCAACACCTTGAACTCTTTGTCATG
Source organism: Stegophilus panzeri (assembly GCA_024331685.1). NCBI lineage: Eukaryota > Metazoa > Chordata > Actinopteri > Siluriformes > Trichomycteridae > Stegophilus > Stegophilus panzeri. Next base: position 824,281 of record JANDJT010000060.1, read on the forward strand.
TTCCTCAAACCGTTCCTGAACAGTGTTTGCAGTGTGTCAGGGAGCGTTATCCTGCTGAAAGAGGACACCGATATTAGGGAACACCGTTACCATGAAGGGGTGTACTCGGTCTGGAACAGTGTTTAGGTAGGTGGTACGTGTCAGAGTAACATCCACATGAATACCAGGATCCAAGGTTTCCCAGCAGAACATCACACTTCCTCCACTGTCTCACCTTCTTCCCATAGTGCATCCTGGTGCTATCTCCTCCCCAGATAAGTGCCGCTCACACACCCAGCCTCCAGGAACACCCCACAACATCTGCATTTTGGAGAAGCTCTGACCCGGTCGTCTAGACATCACAATCTGACCCTCATCAGAGTCGCTCAGATCCTTACACTCGCCCATTTTTCCTGCTTCCAACACGTCAACTTCCAGAACTGACTGTTCACTTACTGATGAATAAATCCCACCCCCTGACAGGTGCCACGGCAACGACATAATCAACGTTATTCACAAAAATATTTTGTGTGAAACAGACTTCCTTGAGATTTCAGCTATATTAGCAAAAGTAAAGAAACAAAACTTAAGAGTTTATGTTGATTCTGCAGGAACTAATTGTAAAAAAGTGCCTGTGTGGTGGAGACAGGGAGAGTTAATTGGAATAAATTGTGTGTGTGTGTGTGTGTGTGTGTGTGTGTGTGTGTGTGTGTGTGTGTGTGTGCTGACACAGCACACCATTACTCCTGTTCACTCTCAGCTCTCTTCAGAGGAACAAAGTGTGCACTCGTGTATTTTCTGAATCAATCGCTCCTCTGCAATCTTCAGCACTTTTACTAGTTTGCAGTGAAGCTTCGTGTCCGATTCACACTAAACGCCTAACAGCAATTCTTTCTTTTATTTTATTTTTTACGAAATATTATTTTCCATGTTGAATAAAAATGATCGTTATATATTTTTAAGCATTTGTATTTCGTTTCAAAATAGAGGGGGGTGGGGGGGAATAAAAAAAATTATATGCAAATGAGATGATGTTCAAAGCAATTTTTTTGCTTTTAAAAACAATAAATATTCACAATTCTCCTTGGCTAGTTTTATAAAATATCAAGTCATATATAATTTTTATTTGGTTTTTGCAAATGTTTTTGGTGGTTTAATTATTGTATATTTTCCTCTGCTTCTTCTTCTTCTTCTTATTATTATTATTATTATTATTATTATTATTATTATTATAGCAGCCCATAGACACAATCTATTCATACGCAGTTTATGATATTTTGCACCGTGATGGAGGACAGTCTCAGCTGCATTAATGGCAATTGTGGTGCGTGACACTCAAGCAGAAAGTTGGACAAACATAATAATAATAATAATAATAATAATAATAATAATAACAGCAACTCCAACGCACTTCCATAGAATTCTGATTCTTTGGATTATGCCAAGTTCAACCAATACCATGATGTAAATTTCAACCATATTGGATTTCCCCCCTCTTCTTCTCTTACAAACTTGGATACTCATCACCAAATTTGGGTTACAGTGTCCTGAAAACCGTTGGACGGTTCATCCGAGCCACCAGTCGGGAAACGAGGACATTTCTGGGCTTGAAACTTGGCACAGTCGTTAAGCAACACGTTAAGCTCATTTGCAACTTGGCAAGGCTACTGAAAACAGGAAGTGAGGCAATATCTCAGCAAAGGTTTGACATACTGACTTCAAATTGAGTATATCACCTTGGTAACAAGCACTGATGGACCCAAATGACAAGCACTAACAAGCACTGATGGACCCAATGGCTTCTGTTCTTCCTTTGTCGCTAAAAGGTGTAGACAAAAAGTGCTTGGCCCCTTCGTCGCTGCTTGCAGCTATATTTACATTTGTGTTCTGATCATATGGAACATCAATGTAACCGAGGTACACAGAATCACTTTATAACTGCATCGTGGGGCTCGGAATCGAAATCTAAGTCCTGAGAAAGATTTATAGGCTTAATGTGACTGTGTGTGATGTTTATTGACACGACACACACACACACAGAAAGAGAAACTGACCTGGTGTCCAGCAGCTGTCACTATTTTGTGTGTGGAGAAAGGAAAGGCTTCGTTACTCAGATCCGCATCTACAACCTCCTGCAGCAAATCCCGACTGGACACACACACACACACACACACATACACACACACAGGAGCTGTTAATCACACCCAAACCCTGACTGACATGATGAACACCTCTGCATGTAATTAGAAGCTATTAATAATTAGAAGTTGTATAATTAACGGTTTCGGTTTTTGTGGTTTGATTGACCACCTGACTTTCACTTCCATCCCTCCTGTCAATTCACTCTCTCTCTCTCTCCGTCTTCTACTTACTCTACCTTTCTCTGTGTGAAGTCGAGGGTGATTAACGAGGAGTAGGTTCGGAGTGAAATACTGCGAGGACTGATACAGAAATCGAGACTTGGTACAGTTACTTGAAGGCTCGTGTGTGAACAGAAGTCGATAAATCCCAGTGAAGGAGGCGTGGCCTCTGAGGTAGTCCGGATTGATGAAGGGGGCGTGGCCTCTGCCGAATTAACCCAGACTGCACCTGAAATCTGTTCATGCTTTTCAACTTACAATGATGCTACTACGCTTCGATATTTGTACTATGATTCAATGTAGTGATAAAGTTACAATGTTACAATGATACAATAACTTACAATGTTACAACAACAATAATTTATGATATTAATATTATACAACTTTATGAAGATACAAGGTTACCTGTCAATGATACAATGTTACTGTATTATTATTATTATTATTATTATTATACATCAATACCATGATTCGATGTTACAGTGGTAATATGAGACAATGATATAATGTAACTATATCACTGTAACATTAAATAATAATAATAATAACTAGACCAATTTAAACAAACCAATTTATGATGTTACAATGGTGCAATGTTTCAATGTTACTATAATAATAATAATAATAATAATAATAATAAAATATAATATATTGTAATGTTAATATGCTATATAATTAATGATACAATGATAATATTACAATAATAAATCTACATGATACAACCGCACAGTGTTACTATTGTAGAACGTTACGATGATAATGTGATGATGTTACTACGATACAATGTTATAAATGTTACCATCCTACAATCTTACCAAATTACAATATTATAATATTACATCACCATTACAACAAATGCTTTGCATAAGATACCGTAAGATTACACAACAGAAGCAGTCCGGGTGTGCCGAGTGTTGCCTCGGTCACGCCACGTGGCCTCGGCCAATCACGCGTCAGATCTGTGTACTGTGTAAAATTAGACGTCTCTGCTTTAGTGCTGTGAGTTAGCTGAAGATCAGATACGAGTTCTTAATGAAATCACTCGGAACCGATATCACGGCCGAGAGTTGACATGAAGTGAGATGTTAACTGTGCCTCGCTAGCGTTCGTTATTAGCCATGAGAGAGAATTCCTCTGAGCCGAACAGGAAATAAGCGATGGCAGACTGAGAAGATGTCCGGAAGGTCGTCACTGAAATGTTTTGAACGTTTCTCCGACATCTCTCTGGTACTGAGCTGGCTGCTTACACAAAGCTACAGAGCAGCTGGACAAGCTAGTAGTGAAGACACCAACTACTTAATGCTGATTAGCTCACAGGTGTTACAATATTAATTATTAATCAATCATTCATTATCTAAGGTATTTTAAATGACAGGATGTAGTGTGTGATGAAGTGGAGTTACGCGCTGTTACTACCCCCAACTTGATTATTTTCCTATAATCAACCATAGCAACTCCTCTGTCCTGAAGATGTCGGAAAACTTAAAGTGATAGCTTCACGTCTGACTGTTACAAACAGCTGACACTGGAGACTCCTTCCATACACGCTACGTAAACTTAAAAAAATACTTCACCACATCAAACATCTGTGAGGAGCGTCTGCCGTACAAGTCCCTGCGAATGAGCTGTGTGTGTGTGTGTGTGTGTGTGTGTGTGTGACCTCTTGGGTCCCTGGATGCTGATCATGCCCATGTCCTCAGAGTGATCAGTCAGTGTGCAGTTAAAGCCGCGATCCTGCAAAACCGTCACAATGTGACTCCAGTTATGCTGAGCTACACCACCTCCAATAGCCAAGTAATACGCCTCATCTATACACACACACACACACACACACACACACACACACACACACACACACACACACACCTTGAATGTTTCACCTTGAAGGAGAACACACTTTAGAACAGCAGATGTCTGAATGCATTTACAAAAAATTTGATTTTTAATCATCATGCATATGCTTATGAATATGCGCATACTAATGAGCCAACATATGTCCTTATTTGTTCTTGCTTTCTTGTGCACTTGCTGGACTTTTTTTGATTCTTGTGATTTCGAAAATGTCTTGTGCTTACTTTCACTTATATGTGTGTTTGTGTGTGTTTGTGTGTGTTTGTGTGTGTGTTTTTACCCACCATTAAATTCAGGAGCCAGTGGGAGGTGGGCGGGGCCAGGCACCAGGCGACTGACCGTGAGATCTGCTTCAGTCCCACCCTTCTTATTCAACATGCAGGTGTACACAGTGGAGCCTGGAACAAACACACACACACACACACACACACACACACACACACACACACCTGTCTCAGTCACCAGAAGTTAATGTTATAAAACTAGAGAAGTTTACAGATTAAGCTTTATTTTTCACTGATGATGTTTATAGAAATGTAAAATGTATAACAAATAACTTTTTCAACAGAAAAAAATCAGAGAGAGAAAGAAAGAAAGAGAGAGAGAGAGAGCGAGAGAGAGAGAGAGAGAGAGAGAGAGAGATCACAAAACCACAAATTCTCAAGAAGGAGGTGGAGTATTATAATCTTATACTCAGTATTGGATTATTATTTTAATGTTTTTTGAATATTTTAATAAGGTTTGGATCCTTTGTGGAATTCTGGATGGATAGACAGGAAATCGAATACAGATACATTTTTCTCCCAGTTTTTATCCCAATGGATTATGTCTGGCTCGTGTGTGTGTGTGTGTGCGTGTTTTTGTGATATCGTCACCTGGTGCTTTGTTAACATCAGCAGTGAACAGCCAATCAGCTGCTTTCTTGGCGTCGGGGCCGGTGAGGTAAAACTTCCCGAAGTAGGACATGTTAAACACGGCTACAGCGTTTCTACAGGCTAAACACTCATCTCTGATCTACACACACACACACACACACACACGTTAGCATGTATACAAACACATTGTGCTTGTTAACACACACACACACATATACACACACACGCACACACACACACACTTGCCGTGTCGTGATGTGGAGGAAAGTCGAAGGTGTACTCTTTGCCCAGAAGCTCATTGTATTTGTAGTCACTGTTGTTCGGAATGTGATAAGCACCGTAATAATCATAATCCAGAACCTACACACACACACACACACACACACACACACACACACACACACACACATATAGACAGTGCAGAAATCATCATCACAACCTATATAATGTGAACTGGTAACGTAGTGTTTATTTAGACTGATACAGCAGAAGATAAGTGTGTGTGAGTGTGTGAGTGTGTGTGTGTGTGTGTGTGTGTGTGTGTCTAACCGGTGCAGGTCCGTGTTTATTGAACCACCCTGGTCTCTCCCAGCCGTGTCTCTCCTGATACACACAGCCCTGTTCCAACAGCGCCTACAGACAGAGAGAGAGAGAGATTTATATAAAGGTGTAAGGATTTATGATAATTGTTTACATCACACTGCTCTCGAGTTCTGGACTGTGATTGGTCAGAAGGTGGTGATTAATTCTCTATAACAGCAGCGTTAACAGTAGCGCAGGTTTATATTAATGCGCTCGTTCTTATATGTTATCGTTTCTATAGTAACGGTTCGTTCACAGGGACGTGTACAGCGGATGCTCCTCATAAACCGGTTAACCGCAAAGAAGTGTAAACTCCTCTGTGATGAAGATTTGGGAAAACGTAAAGTTACAGCTTTACCTCTGACTGTTACACAGCACTGACACTGGAGACTCCTTCCATACATGTTACGTAAACACATTTCTCCTTACAGAAAACTTCACCGCATCAACCATTTTTATTTCGTTTATCACCAGTGGAGCGTGTGCTGTACACGACCCTGTGAACGAGCCGTTACTATAGAAACGATAACGTATCAGAATGAGCACATTAATATAAACCTGCGCTACTGTTAGCGCTGCTGTTCTAGAGAACTAATCACCACCTCCTGACCAATCACACATTAAATAAACGCAAAACTGAAATTATATTTTGTCTCAATGCCCACCTTTGCTTCTGTCTTAAAATATAACTGTGTTTGTGTGTGTATGTGTGTGTGTGTGCATGCGCAGCACATGTGTATACATCAACTGTTGTTAAGCACACACACACACACACACACACACACACACACTTTCTTAGCTGGTTGCTAAGCGACTTGCTCTCCAACAAGCTTTTTTTACTTAAAATCTCGCTCAGGCTGAAGGGAGAATCTGATGATGTGGAGTGTGTGGGATTTTTTTTTATTTATTTATTTTTAAGTGTGTGTGTGTGTGTGTGTGTGTGTGTGTGGTCATGACTCACCACTCGTCTTTTTCCTGGTTGAAACCCTGTTATTTATTTCTTTTCATAATGATAATGGTGAATTGACAGAGGATAAAAATAATCTCAAAGCTACCATGTCAACCAATAAGCAGGGCTAGTTAATGTTCGTGTGTGTGTGTGTGTGTGTGTGTGTGTGTGTGTGTGTGTGTGTGTGTGTTGATCATTAAAGCAATTAGCAGGAGTCTAGTGGCGGTTCTACACCAGGCACAAAAGTGTGCGCGCGCTTGTACAGCTGTGATGAAAAAGATATTTTCATCTTGCAGCGCCCCTATAGACCAAACTCTTAAACATAGCCACGCCCACTAGACATACAATCTTTTTAAATGTTAGCTGAAACTACCATAAAATAAAACTGGGCGGAGCTTAAATAATGCACATTTCAGGTTGTCACTGACTTGCATTACC
>JANDJT010000060.1:837324-849578 GCA_024331685.1 Stegophilus panzeri
TTTATATATAAATAAAGGCTCCATTAAAAAGTAGTCAAACAGATGAATGTTCACTCCTCACTCACTGTCTGGAGAAGAACTGGTCCTGTTGATGCCAATTTATCACGTACTGCAAGAGATTCTGATTTACAAACTGACTCACTGACTCACTGACTCACTGACTCACGTGACAGGAAGATGGAGACCCTTCATGTCAAAAGATTTATTTTACTCTAAAGCGAAAACGTTATTTATTATTTTTTTCCCCTCACAAAAAGTAAGGCTTTCTAGGCTTCGAAGCCGTATTGCGTTCGTCTCTTAAACGAATAAAGCGCATGAGTTTTGGTGTTGCTGGCGTTTAGCGTAGCGCCCGAAGCCATATTTACCTGCGCTGTGTGTGGACGTGACCTGGAGCTCCTGCGCTGTGAAAACAACATTTCACACCTGTCAGCTCCCATCACAGCGAGTCACAGCCACAGGAGCTACAGCCTCGGCCAATCCACACGCACGCGCACACGATGACGTGAGCCAATCAGTGACAAGGTCATGGACAACGTGCTACACAAAAACCATTCCCATCTGTATCTGAATTCCAGCTATACAGAGTGCTGCGTGTACGTGTAAATCTACATGCGTGTACCTGGTCCACAGACGGTGGATTTGATCCCAGTCCGCTCCAGAGCAGGAACTCGGTTAACTGCTCCCTCGATGTGCTGCATGAAGACGTCCCAGTCCAGGTCAAACAGGCTGAAGGCAAATTTATCCGACACCTGTACGAAGAAAACACAGACTTGATATGACCTGCGCAGACAGACATCCGCAGACAGGGACAGACAGGGACAGCAAGACAGCTGTACACTCAGACACTCCTGGACATCTACTACAGATATCCATAGATGGCCACAGATGCACACAGACACAACCACAGACATCTCAAAAGATGACCATTGGCAACAAATGCAACCAGAGACATGACCACAGACACAACCAAAGATGACCACAGACACCTACATACAACCACAACCACATAACCGCTGACACAACCAGAGATGAACGCAATCACATACACAAATCACTATCACAGACTCCAACAGACACAACAGCAGAAAACCACAGACGTGCAAAGACACAGGCGTGGATGACATCAGACACAACCAAAGATGACCAGACACCAAAACACAGACACAACCACAGACAACTATAGATGCAATCACAGACATAACCACAATCAAATGCACAGTCACTATCACAGACACAATAACATGACCAGACACCCAAACACCATTGACCACAAACACAACCACACACACACAAAACCTCAGACAACTGTAGACACAATAACGGACAACCAGACACCCAAACTCCCAAAACACAGCTATAGACACAACAACAGATGACCAGACACCAAAAACACAGCTATAGACACAACAACAGATGACCAGACACCCAAACACAGCTATAGACACAACAACAGATGACCAGACACCCAAACACAGCTATAGACACAACAACAGACAACCACACACACCCACATCCACAGACGACCACAAACAGACCTGCAGCAACATGTTTAGATGCACACAGACCTTGACAGAAACTCAGCATGTAATTAGGTCGTGTGTGATGTGTTAAGAACATGACACATGAAGCACACTACATCATACTGTCATATACACACACAGTATTCCGTGCAGAACAATTCATCATGTCTATTCCCAACACACACACACACACACACACACACACACACACACACACATCATGCTGTAAAAGACACAAATATTCTAAAAGTAAAACTTTAACTTGAGTGAGCCTGTGCTGCTGTCGTGACTGAAATTGGATAAAAACTCCCACACGAAGACTGAAATTAGAAATGTGCAAACACTCGCACATCCCACCCAGAAACACTGCAGCTTCAAAACCCACCGTGTGTGTAAAGCGACAGCAACCCCCTGCAGGACACTCACCTCGTCCCAGAAGATGGGGTTCTGCTCATAGCCTCCCACAGACAGGGCGTCGCCCTGCAGACGAAGGTAGACCGAGGCGTCGTGGTCCCGCACGTTGGGCATGTTCTGGAAAAACAAACAAACAAACAAAGAAACAATAAATAAACAAACGGGATCAAGGTTAAGGTCATTCTCATTAAAACAGGACCAGCTGAGATCAGGTGTGTTACAAAATTAACTGAATGAATCAAAGATATGTAAATGAAGTTGTAATCCTGGATTGTGATTGGTCAGAAGGTGGCGATTAGTTCTCTATAACAGCAACGCAGGTTTATATTAACCCACTGGTTCTGATACGTTATCGTTTCTATAGCAACAGCTCACAAAATCATCGATATGGTGAAGTTTTCCATAAGGAGAGTAAGTCTTTATTTAACATGTATGGAAGGAGTCTCCAGTGTCAGTATCAGCGCTCTGTAAATTTAAGGACAGAGGAGTTTACGCTTCTTTGCGGTTTCTCAGTAACGTGACGAGCTGCGTTTTTTTTTTCTTATTAACTTCAAGGTAGAGAAAGAAAAAAGCCAAACTGGTGAGGGAATGACTTTATAGCTGCTGTGACGTAAGTGAGAACAGGAAGTGATAAACCGGCATAAATGTATAACGTATAAAATGTTAGAAATTATAATGTTCGTCTATGAACAGATAAAATTCAGGACATCACTGTTTAATAAAAATAATTTAAAAAAACACACCGTGATCGTTGGTAAACTGCTGTGGTGTAAGAGGAATAAAGCACTTGGGGGTGTGCTGTTATAGGAAAATAATCATCTTTGAGGTGGTAACAGTACCTCCGCTTCATGATACCCCCCCACTGTGGAGTATTATCCAGTAACAGCACGACACCGAGTGTTTTATTCCTTACATGTGCTGTACCAAGAACATTATTGTCCCCAGAAATACTGTGTTTTACAACTTTACATAACAGTTTTAACAAACACATAACCCGGTCACAGTACACGTTAATACGCCATTATTCCCCAATATTTATTCCCCCTCAAAATCCCACAATTCTCCCCTCCACTGCACACACACGCATACACAAGCACAAAGCATTTTTAACCACAAACATCAAGGAAGTCATCACAGAAGATGGATTACAGACGCATGACCCTAGTCAGTTGGGTTTGCTCAGCCTGATGGTCCATGTGAAGGAAGTGCGCACTAGTTTTAGGGATTAATTATCTCAGGTCGGGGAACATCTATTCTGTAAATTCTCTCGATTCATCATCGAGCGCGTGTGTCAATTAGCATGCGTGCGACATGTGAACACTGCAGACTGACGGCGTGATGAACGGCGCGAAACAGCGGTTACTGTAATGCTCAGAGAGAGAGAGAGAGAGAGAGAGAGAGAGAGAGAGAGAGAGAGAGAGAAAGAGAGAGAGAGGACATCTGGTGGACAGAGCTACTGAACCAACACACACACACACACACACACACATATATACATATACACACACACTCTCTCTCACAGCAGCAGGGAGGTTGCATAATGTTAGCTGAGGCTTTCAGCTGTGGAGAAGCACGATCTCATGGTGCCTGTTGTGTTTTTGCGGGTGCAGTGTGAAAGCTGTGTTATTGCATAAGAAGGGATAAGAATAACAGTGTCACTTTATTCTGAGACACTCAGTATACCCCCCCACACACACACACACAGAGAGAGAGACACACACACTCACTGCTGCTACAAAAAAAAGAAAGAAATGGACAGTTTCACGTGTGACGAGGAAAACAAGACCATATAAAAGATAGCTAGAGAGAGAATTAAGAGAAGAAAAGAAAGAAAGAATTAGGGAGGATATTTACAGAGAGGAAATGTTATTGTGGAGTGTTACAGGAGGACGCGGGGGGAGCGGGGGTGTTACAGGGAGCCTTATAGAGGGGGAAGTTACAGGGGAGCGTTACGTTAGGGGTAAAGAAGGGATGTTACTGTTTCGGAGGGGACGTTGCAGGTAGAGATGAGACAGTTGTAGAGTAAGTGGTACAGAGACGTTACAAAACATGAAGATGTTACACAGGGGAAAGTACTGTTACGCATGAGATGGTACAGAAGACATGTTACTGTTACAGAGGAGATGTTACTGAGGAGGTGAAACACAGGGGACGGGACAGAAAGGGCATTACAGATGGGACAGTATAGAGGACGGTACAGACGGGACAGTATAAGAAGATATGTTACAGAATGGAGGGTATAGAGGACATACTACCGTTACAGAGGAGACATTAACATTATAGAGGAGAGAGTAGGGAGGTGACATTACAGAGAGGACATAATGGCTACAGAGGGGACATTATGGGTTCACAGAGTACAATTAGCGAGACGGCAATACAGGTACAGAAGGGATGATCACCTGAATCCCCTCGATCCTCTCCGTCACCACATAGGCGTGATGCATGGCAATGAGAGGAACATTCACGCCGGCCATCTTCCCCAGTTTAGTGGCCCACACACCTGACAAAACAGAGACAACAGCATTCATTAACCAGGATTCACAATACAGGAGACACTTCACAAAGAAAGACAACCGAACCCTTTCATTATTCATTTCAGTACGGACCAGCGAACAAAACTCACCTTAGTAGAGAAAGTACACCTGGTGAAAGCTAGTGAAACATAACCTAGTGAGCAAAAGCTAGCCTATCAAGCGTCACTACTCTGTAACTGTCTTTAGTTGCTTGAATGATGTCGCAGGTGGAGTCTCAGATAAATGGCTGTCAATCAAATGTGCTTATTTCTCAGATTGGTCGGATCAGACAGTTCATCGCAATTACGTTTTCTCAGATCAAACACTTAAGTCTATCACCGTACAAATATTTACAATAATTTATATGGTTCCCTCCGACTTGACTCCGACTTGACTCCGACTTGACTCCGACTTGACTCCGACTTGACTCTGAGTGAGCTTTTAGCATTATCAGTTCCTTACACCTGGCCAGTGAATTTTAATTAATAATAAACTTACCTCCTGTGTGCTTAATCCGTCATCACGGTTTCGCTCTCCAAAAATAAATAAATAAACAAACAAACAAACAAACAAATAAATAAAACTCACTAATGACTGGATTACATTTAAGGACTCTTTCAAAGATGAGGAGAAGGACAGTAGTTTGAATACTTGACCAATCAGGAGACGAACCAGATGGAAATCATTGTAAACTGGTTTTATTTTTAAAATGTGGAGGAAAATAAGGGCTTTTTATACACAGATCAGGTCTGAACCAGCACTAATCTCCATCCTGCGTTAATATCACCCTCCGCAGTGTGTAGACCGGGAGCGCCCCCTTCTGGTCATGCAAGACAATACATGCACAAACAGTGAGCACTAGACCGACTCCATATACATGTATAAGACGTACTGTATCTTCAGACCCCTCTCCTTCGACACTTGCCTGTCACACTGTCAGTGTTCGTCATAAGAGAGATCTGTCCTGTAGGTCCGTCACCCACGCTCGCTCTCACCCGACCTTCAGGGTGTCTTATATATGAGAAGACATATGATTGGATTTATCAACGGAATATATTTTTTAACTGGACACACTGATGGATTTATTGAGAGATTTGACGCATCGACATGAAAATGCTTCTTTCTATTAGTTTATCGTCATATTATTAATAGTTTTTAATGCATTACTAGGCGTATTGTTCTGGGTTTTTTTTAAACCATATTTAATTTCTTTCACTAATCTAACTCACGATGCGGCCGGCGTGCAGACGCGCTGTCCAATCAGAGCAACTCAACCTAATGCAGTTCATTACTTCCGTAAACACGTAAATTATTTTACTTGTAAAATCCTTAATCCATTCCTGAAGAAATATTCCAATACATGATTAAATAATTTCATCCATCCATCCATCCATTTTTTACCGCTTACTTTTTTTCAGGGTCGCGGGGAAATCTGGAGCCTATCCCAGGGAGCATGGGGCACAAGGCGGTGTACACCCTGGACAGGGTGCCAATCCATCGCAGGGCACAATCACACACACACTCACACACCCATTCACACACTATGGACACTTTGGACACGCCAATCAGCCTACCATGCTGGTCTTTGGATTGGGGGAGGAAACCGGAGTACCCGGAGGAAACCCCCGCAGCACGGGGAGAACATGCAAACTCCGCACACACAGGGCCCCGGCAAGACTCGAACCCCGACCCTGGAGGTGTGAAGCGAATGTGCTAACCACTAAGCCACCGTGCGCCCTGTAATATGTATTTATAATTTAAAAAAAATTTATATACAGTTCTGTGCAAAGAAATGCTGTAGATAAAAAGACGCCTTAAAAAATAATGAGATCAAATGTTTCTACATAAAAATTATTTTTTTAAATACTATAAAGGGCAGTAAACATTAATAAATGAAACAAACTCAATATTTGGTGCGATGACCCTTTGCTTTAAAAATAAAATAGCAGTGTCGTGTACAATAAGTGCGGTTTTATACGGAAATTAACCTTAACGGTTCTTCTGGAGACTTTGACTTTCGCACTTGTGTTATATATATATATATATATATTTTTTTTCTGGCAGAGGTTTACAAAAGGTTTTAAAAAAATAAAAAAATAAAAAGAAAAGAAAAATTGTAATGTGTAATGACGTCAGAGAAGGAATGTGTGTATGGTGCTGTGATATAAACCTGCGCAGTTCACCACACAGGGGGTGTCAATGGTCCCAAATTCTGTTTCCACTGCCTTCACCCTCTTCACACCCATGTGGTCCGTCTTCACCTGGATGCCCGTCACGGGGCAGTTCTCCATCACCTGCAGTCAGGAAGTTTCATTTCATTATTTCCTAGCAAATTAAATTAATAATTAACTGTGGTCCTGTCCGTAATTTAATTTTTTTTTTTTTTAAATGTGGTATAAACTGTTAACTGTGCTGTTGCACTTCATCATGTATATTCACACTGTAAAACTTGTTAAACAATGTTTAATGTAACTATAAAAACAAATAGATAGGAAAAAAAAAAATAGATAAATAATAATAATAAATTGCAATCAAATTGAATAAAAGTTGGGAAAGTGCTGTTATAGGAAAATAATCAAATATAGGGTTTTACAGTAAGCCTGCTTCATCAAGCCACTCTGTCACTTAGTGTATTACTTTTTACAGTAATAATAATAATAATAATAATAATAATAATAATAACAACAACACATTTAATACACACAAAACATATTTAAACTTGCAAGGTTTCAGACACGGAAAAAATTCAATCTGGCAACCCAGGCTGTAAAATGGCAGCACGCTCATTAGTTTAATGCTTAACAGAGATGTTATAAATAGAAAAGTATAAAGTTCCTTGCTTAAAGTTCTTAAGGTAAAATAAAATCATTGGTCCAACAAGGTATCTGGGATAAAATAATATTCCTGAGGTGTAAAAAAAAAAAAAAAAAAATTATTTCGTAAACTAAAATAATGCTCCAGAGCTATGGTTCCTGAACTGAAGTAAAGTTTCTTGGCTAAAGTATCTGAAGTTAAATAAACTATCTGGACTAACGTTCCTAAATAACGAATCTGTTATTGTAGAGATTAATTTACTGTGCACCATTTAATTGTAACTGCGCACTATAATGCATGATCACGATACACTGAATATAATCCAGTAGAGAACCGGTCTGTGGTACCGTGGCTCCGCGGGCAGAAGCTGCTCTGGACAGGGTGGTACATGTACCAGCAGGGTCCATAGTGCCGTCTTTGGGGACGTACAGAGTCCCGTACAGATCCTTCACATTCATCAGGGGGTAAAGCTCTTTGGTTTCTGCAGGTGAGAGCACATACGACTCGATACCGTATACCTTCCCCAGCTGGACAAGCAGAGAGAAGAACCAAAACCATTAAAAAATACCTAAAGCTATGTATAAAATTTATTATTAAAGTCACGCAGACAAATACACTTGTAGCTGCAGATCTTTATATCTAAATCTCTCTCTATCTATCTATCTATCTATATATATTTTATATACATACACACACACACACACACACACACACACACACACACGTATATATAAAATGTGGCTTATGTGGATTTACAAACAGAGTAAACAAAGGAAAGAAATTTTAGTCATGGAATGTATTCGCGGTTCAAACCGATCAGATTAAAACACATCTTATTGATTAGGATTTTGACTCGGCGTGACGTACCGACATGAGGCGTTTGTACTCGTCCAGTCTCTGCTTGTTGGAGGCGATAAACAGGCCTCCGTTCTGGATCCAGCCTGTCTCCAGGCCCGTCTCATCCTCCAGCTCCGAGCTGACCACGTTCCTCGTGTGGGCCAAAAGTTCCACCTCCGTATCGCTCGGCCTCAACTGCCACAACAAACCTGAGAGACAGACAGAGTGAGACACGTCATAGCGTTATATCCATTACTGAGCGAGTCGTACTGTAAATAAATACTGAATTGGGTTCAGTATACAGTATCAGTATACATGTGCTCCCTACATCGTGTAAAAAATAAATCAATTTTTAGACTAAAGTTCTGGAAGTTCCTGAACAAAAAGCTCCTAGTATAAAAATCTTAAAATAAAAGGTTCCTATCCTAAAGTTCCTGAAGAAAAAAGTTCCTAAATTAAGGGTCCTTAAGTAATTTGAGATGCGTCACTTCACTGTGTTACTTCCTATTCACTACATATGCTCCCTACACAGGGCATAATGGTGCTGCAATGCTATTTAGGATCATTTGGGCTCTGCAGTCTGGTCATGTTTGTGAATATTAAAGTGGCACTCCGGCTTCATTTAGGCTGCCTGGCAGCATTACAACAAGGCTTGTGCGATATAACAATTTAATCAGCTCTACATGAAATTAAACTGCCACTATATCCAGTGACATCATATTTACATCCTATTATATAACCAGAAGTGCCAAACTGTAGTAAACTTTAGTTCAATTCATCACTTTAAAAATATGACAAAAGCAGGCTTTTTTTTCTCCCCAATAAAGACAGGAGATGAAGCCAATCAACACGTGAATACGGAATGACTGACAGTTGCGTAGGTGCTCTCTAATATTAAACTGATCCACTGGAAGCCCCGCCCCTTTCCTTCATCTCACATTGATGATCTTTCGACTGGATTTTCCAGCTGATGTGAAATAAAATCTAGCAGTGTGTGACTGGCTCGGTTAACTAGGGACAAAAAAAAAACCATCCCAGCCAATTTTTTATCCAAAAGATTAAACAGTCCTACAATGAAGTGTCTAATGTGGATGTCAGACAAGCAATTTATTCAAGGATTATACAAAACCACTTATAAATCCACCATCCAGCTGTTCGTAATATTCCTAATTGTTCAGTTCTGGATAGATTCCAGTTCATTTTTAATCTTCTTAAACAATAATCACCAGAACAGTGACAAAAAACCCAACAAAGAGCCGTATAGCGAAAGCTAATTTCATCGAATGATCTGAAGACACTGGTGGTGTGGTGTCATGCCAAACGCTGACTCCAGCGCAGAATCTGACTTCCTTCCACATGCATTCAGACCGCACAGCAGCCTCAGCAACTCTCCCTAAACCTAAAATAGCAGAAATGATCATTTTCCTGTATTTTATTTTAGGTTCTATACAATTCAACTGTTTATCACAGTGTTTTCAAATGATAACTTGTGAGTGGGGGTAAAATCCGTAACCCACACAAACCTAATGACAACGAACGGGATTCATGTTTAATGGACTGGTACAGTTACACGTATAAACCCAATCCCAGACATGGGGCTACAAATGCCATTCTAGCCCTTACCCTGATGCTCAAATCTGAATGCAACTCACATTCCAATGCAACACGTCATGCTAAATAGCATTATTTGAATTATAAATGGCCTGTATGAGGACTACATGCAAAACCATTACAGACTATGTTTAAAAAACAACAACAAAAAAAAAAAAAAACCACTGCACACACCAAATAAGCTGTATAATCATTCTATCATTTTGTTCGTTTCTTGAAAAAGTTATGTTCAATACTTTCGGCACAAAATGAATTCCATAATTATTGACTTCGGAGTGTTATGGTGTATTATAGCCAGAAGAACACAGCATGTCTGACAGGTTGATTAATAATACTACATATTTGCGTACAAGAAATTCCGGTTTTGAGTGTTAGAACTCTCAGGGTTCTTCAGTTTGTCCCATTTTTAAATGTAAAGAGAACCCTTACATATTACTGTAAATACTAATGCCTATGTTGTGTCACATGTACCTGCAGTGTGCCACGTCGTCCCCGCCGTCAGTCTGTCCCTCTCCAGCAGCACTACATTGGTCATGCCCATCTTACACAGGTGATAGAGCGTCTGACATCCCAGACTGCCGCCTCCGATCACCACGGCGTCTGCGGATCGGGGCAGAGGTTTGGTAGGTCCGCTCAATCCGCCCACTTCTTTGAGGGTCTTGGCGTAGGGGACGCTTTTCTCTGTGGTGTGTTCACTCTGGACGCTGTAGCAGCGAGCAGCAGGACAGTAAAGCGACCCTAACGGTCGGCGATACACCGCCGCCCTCCGCACCGCGCTCCCCAAGAAGGCCATGACCCCTGTAACGACACGGACCCGAAATCAGCAACAACAGCGTACGAGGACAGGCCCGGAAACTAAAGGACTGAACCGTAAGCATCATGGGGGGAGGGGGGGTAAAACAAACAAACAATTATAATGTGTATACAAACATTAGGAATGTGTGTGTGTCAGTCACGGCTGACTGTATAATGAGGAGTGAGACTTTTATCATGCTTGCACGTCCTATCATCCTATTGGTTTAAATGGTGGTGAATGACCCGCCTTATAAGGGAACGTCCAATTACAATTGGAATTAAATGTATTTATTTACATGTGTGTGTATATTTTTACATGTATAGACATATGGATGCTGGGGGTCAAAGTGCAGAGTGAGACAGCAGACTAAAGCTGACAGAGTTTTGGGTCTCACTCAAAGACCCAACAGTGACAATGTAGTAGAACCTGGATTGGAACCCTCAACCTTGTAGTCGAGAGCCAAAAACTCTACTCACTACACACGCAAATTCCACCATGTTTTAAAAAGATGACTTGTCTGAATGTATTCTAATTTAAGAGAATAATTCCTTTGTATAATCAAACTTTAATAAAAATTCTAAATTAGATTAAATTAAAATTTGTGTATAAACTAAGTCACTTTAGGACTTTGCTTTGGGAAACTTGTTCATTTGGTCATATATTGTACATTTAAGTTATATCAACTTTTTAGCTATAATATATTGGTGCCATGCAAAAAATGATTCTTGACACATTATAGAGTCGACAGACAGAATAGAAATCTCCGTCTCCTGAGGACTCTTATGGCACTTGTAATATTTTGTTTTAATGAAGTGGCTGAGCGTCTGGTTCATTAAGTCTCAGGGAGCCTGAAAAACCACCTCCCAGTTTGCATCTAAAGCAGGTATTGATTCTCATAAGCCTCCAGCACAAATTGATTGCTGTGATAAGGAACACAGGGGTCACATTATTAGCTCTGGATTAGCTGCACCAAATTGTGTCTCCAGTGGAGCAGAATGCTGGACAGACCAGGACCTTTTTTAAGGTCATGAGTAAGCGCTGTCTCTCAGTTTAAAGCTACATGACTATTATGTAAAACTAAAGGAGATCAGACACTGGATTTACTTGTTTCAGACAGCATGAAGGATTTATAAGGCAATATGCAGCAGTTATATCTATGTACAGACTGCTCCAGAATAAATGGCATCCTCACTTAGAAGGGAAAAAAAACATCCAAGGTCTCTGGACCAAGAGCTTATCGCAAATAGGCCAAAAGACAGTAAATCACATTTTAGGTTGTTTCTTTCTTGGAAAAATGGAATCGACCAGACTGAAAGGTGCTTAAGACAAAAAAAAAATCTGTCTTGGTATGAGGACGCATCCACCTAAGCCCAACACTAAAGTGACAAAACCTATTACACACACAAAAAAAATCAATGTAATCTAAAATCATAAAACTTATTTGACATTTTCCTATATCAGATGCCCATCCTGACACAACCTTTCCCCTAATAATTAAAGTGTTTGAGTTTGAGACCAGTACCCTTGGGATTCATAAAGTATTTGTCTGTCTGTCCATCCATCTGTCTGTCTGTCTATCTATCGAATTATCTATTTATCTATCTATATATACCCATCTACCTACCTATCTACCTACGCACAATGCAGCAGGTCATGCATTCTAGTGGCTATGTACATAAAATATAATTCTGTATCTCCAGTTAATGTTTGGACTGTAGTAGAAACTGGACTGTAGTAAATACACACACA
>JANDJT010000060.1:864997-884116 GCA_024331685.1 Stegophilus panzeri
CTTTTTTCCCGTGTCATTCCACTTTATTACACATAACTTTATTTATGGACTTTAATGTTGTGAATTCTTTATATTTCAATATATTTTGTCCATGCCATTTCGAGTTCCTCATTTGATTTAAACATCAAATCTATCAGTTACACACCTGACAGACTTATTTTATAAAGTTACAGCTTCACCTGACTGTTACAGGAAATGAATCGATGCCTTCTTGTACACGTTCCAGTATAACCTACCACAGTATACCAAAAACAGTCAAATCCCACTCACTCAAAGCTTCGAGGTAGAGATGGACGAAGTTAATGCGGTCGTCCTCCACGGTCTGGTGCGGTTTGGCGGGAACGTTCAGGTAGCCGTAACGCTCTTTATTACACACGTAGATCTGTACCTCTGCACCAGCAAAAAAACACAAAAGATTTAGTCTCATTAATACACTCAGTAATGACACATAATGGAAAATATTACACGCTGTGCTGATTATGTGTCACGATTCGATTCGATTCATGATTCAGGCTCCATGATTTCATTCTTCGATTCTCAGAATATTTGAATGAAGAAAAAAACGATGACTGAAAAGACTCCGTTTTTATTTCTGAATCATAAACAATGCAAAACAATGTGCGTTTCTGTCGAACATGCGTTTAATACTGTAAATAAAGTTTCGTTTTTAACGCCATGTTCAGCATCAAGTGCTACGGTATGTTCCTGGCAGGACCACGGTTATAAATAATAACTGAATAAAAATGTATAAAAGAATACAGGGGTAGACCTACATAAGAAGAGGCACACAAAAATAAACAAGCCAACAAATAAATGAACACAACCGAATAGAAGGTATTTTAAAAAGTAGAACAATTTTCACACCGAGGTGTAAAGTAAGGTAAGCGTCTACATGGATCGTTTTCAAATTAGCTTGGGATAAAAATGATAAAACTCTTCCTGGTGTTAATATTGTAAATAAAATGTATTGAGTAATACAACGTTTAAAACCATTTACGCCTCAACACAAAGTGCTGCGTTTGGTGGAAACGCAACACTGCTCGTTATCCTGAGATCACCCTCCGCGTTATGAAGCATGGTGATGGCAGCATCGTGTCGAGAGTTACCCGAGTTCCATGATGATGTATCGTGGTGGAAAGTATAGTAGTGAATTTTCTTGTACCTGAAACTCTGCAGGAGAAGGCAAATACGATGATGTCGTCGTAGGGCCAGGAGTAATCGGCGTGCGGCGGGTAGAACGCCAGGTTCTTGGTGCCCTCCTTGCGCAGGTCCAGTAGCATGGTGGAGTGGACCATGGGAACAGGGTAACAGCCTTTACGGTACCGGTTCCTAGTTGGGAAGTACTCGGCTGTGCGACGGTAATAACCCTGAAATACAACCATAACATATCTAACAACAGATTTACCGCAGACATCATTAATAAAACAGATATTAAAGTCTGTGAGCTCTACATAACTGACCGGACAGCTAATGTTGTTATTTGTGTGATGTAGCACATAACTAAATGTCGACCGATGTTATTTATACAATGACACGTCTTACTCTTTGTCTGTTTATAGTTCAATTCAGTGTTCGCTGAACAAGTTCTCGCTTACGTTATAGCAGCTATAAACACTCGTTCCCTCACCCGCCTCTCTTCTTTCTCTCTCTTGGCGTTAACAAGATTAAAAAAAAAAAATCGCAGCTTGAAGCGTTACCGAGAAACCGTGAAGAAGCGTAAACACCTCTGTCCTGAAGATGGAGACTGGAGACTCCTTCCATAAACGTTACATAAATATTTATTCTCCTTACAGAAAGTATTTATTCTCCATATCAACCACGTTTGACATTTGTTTACGTGGAGAGAAGAAACGATATCGTATTATAACGAATAGAACGAGCGTGTTAATATAAACCTGCGCTACTGTCAGGGCTGCTGTAATAGAGGATTAATCACCACCTTCTGACCAATCAGAATCCAGAACTCAGCATGGCTGTGGTGTACCGGTATGTAATACGCTGTGTTTACCTGAACTGTGTTTCCCTGAACTGTGCTTACCTGAGGCGTGATACCACACCAGTAGTTGGAGTAGGCCGACTGAGAATCCAGCATGGGGGCGATCACAGACTTATTCTCAGCCATGAGGAGGTTCAGCGTGTCCGGGTTGGTCAGGATGTTGTCTGTATCGGCAAACTACAGACCACAAAATTCTGTCTTTGGTGTCTTTATTGCTTATAAGAGCTTACGGGACATTAAGTAGGGAATGTGATCACTAGCGCTATCCTACCAGGATATAATCAGCCCAGCGCTTCTTGGCGAAGTTCAGCGCCGCCTGTTTCAGCCTCATGACGTGTTCATAGCGGCCGTTACTCCAGTGTTTAGGCCCCATTTCACCGGCAAAAGACCTGCACATGGAGAGAAAGAACACTCAGAAAACCACAACGTCGTAATTGTTTAGCTTTGAATAAATAAACATTAATTAAGCAGGAGTGCTTTATTCAGCTTCTTTATGTTTTTTATGGTTTCTTTTTAAACCTAAGCTCCTCCCACTTTCACAGACACAGATTTGGGACGGGAAACAGACACAGACGAGTCATTATTCAAAACAGACATTCTGAACTTTCGTAATTAATAAACATTCGTAACGAATACATCGGGTTTTTTTCTTCGTGAAAAACTCGAAAGAATTTAACGTCCATACGGTATTTAATAACGATAATATTTATGCATATTAATAGCACTTCATAGAAGAGCATTTAGGGAGAAAACAAAACAATCATCTTTTAAGGGGTGTTCAGTAAATCTACCATTTTTCATATTTAATGAATATTAAGTGGTTTATTTTTCTATGTAATTGATGTGTATTAATTCCAGGATGTAGTTCTGTAAGGAAACATGGCGGCGTTTTACTCCTCGTGTAATGAGGTAATGTAATGATCGTGTGAAACTGCGACTCGTTCAGCACGAAACCTGTTGATTATGAGATTATAAATATATAAAAACTATCTTATAAATTATATAGTTATTATTAATGAACATTGTTACAAAGCATGAGCTGAACACACACCAAACACACACCGAACACACACCGAACACACACCGAACACACACCGAACACACTGGCAGGTTAAAGCACGTCCACACATTCCTGAGCTCAGAGAACAGAGCGAGTGAAAGCCTGCCCCCGGGGCAGCTGGGATACGATGCCTGCATCACAGACCCAACAACTGTACTTTAATATTTCTCTACACTAATAACTAAACTCTTAACAGCTAGTTCTTATAATCAGCTATTTAAAGATTTGAATCACTGTTCAGTTACACTGACCTTCAACACTGTGTATCGAGTAAAAATAAACACAGAAAAATAGAATACATTCACATATTTCTAATATACTTTTATATTCATTTTTATTACTCTCACAGTTGTGATTTTCTATCTCACTGTCTCCCTCCATGTTAGTCTCTGTGAAGGAGGCGTGGCCTCTGTGTGTATCCTCTCTGTGAAAAAGGCGTGGCTTGTGTATGTGTCAGTCTCAGTGAAGAAGGCATGGCCTCTGTGTCAGTCTCAGACAGAGGTGTGGCCTCTGTATGTGTCTGTCTCAGTGAAGGGGGCGTGGCCTCTGTGTTAGCCTCAGTGAAGGAGGCGTGGCCTCTGTGTCATATTTTGTGGCCTTGTTTCTCGGTAACATCCAGGATTTTTTCCTTCTTTAACTATAATGGCTAGACCACTCTTTTCTAATACAACCTACTCCACCTTCATAGGCTACAAAATTATATTTATTTCCTGCATTTGAGAAACATATGGCGATAAAAATGAGGAAGACTTACGTCGGCTTGTCCTTGGGCCTCCACTCCACGTAGTGATAGTACTGCTGCATGACGGTCAGCCATTCCCTCAGCACTGCGGTGGTGTTATCAATGTTGTGGTCTGTCGCCGCCCTGATGTGTAACAAAGGAAAAACAGATGAGCGTAGCCTCCGGGGTGGCTTTAACATTCAGGACATGTGTTATTTTATTAATAATCATTTATTAACAATATATGATCGCTACATATATCATAATAGCACTGTAGAGCCTAGGAATTGTGAGGCAACATTTATTATATTTTAGTACGGCTAAAGTATTGGCACCCTTGATGTCTTGATGTCTTTCAGCAATGCACTTTTAACCAAAAAAAAAAAAAAGATATGCCTGGGCTTTTATAACTTTTCTGGCAAGGAAAATCAAATGACAAGTTTACTAACTCTGACTATTGATTGTCCGTGTCCACAACTTCTAGTGAAACTCCTCCCACTTTCACAGATACTGTTACGTGAAAGAAAGCGCACACAGATACTCGATCTGGGTACGAATAGTTCTGGATTCGGATTAGTAACTGTACCAAGCAGAACATTACGATCCAGTGGAAGGAAAAACACACTGATAAGAGCAGTTCATACACAAACACAATTTATTTTTAGATATATGTGTGAGTACTAAGAGAAAAAAATGGTGCATGATATAATCCCTGATTCCAACGGCTAATACTCCCATGTCTACATTTACAGCCAGAGCTGGGCGATACGACGATATATTTCTATCGCAACGTTATTAACATTGTCGGTATTGTCACTGTCAGTGTCGGGGCTTTTTATAACTTCATCACCACCCATGGAGTATCATGGAGTATAAGACTGGACGTGAAAATTATTTTCAGACTTTATATTTCATGTTTTATGCTATATTATATTATATGCTTTTTTTTCTTTTTCGATTGATCTTTACTTGAAATCAACACATCATCTGTCACAACAGGCATTTGATCGTACAAGAAAGCGTATGCATATGTCAATAAAGTTAATGAATCTTTATCTTTTTGTAAAAATGTAATTGTTCATTATGAGGCTTTACTCGTTCTTGGCGTTTTGCTGTTGGGGAAAAAAACCCACGAAATATTGTGATACAGTCTCAGAAATAACGACCAACCAAACTGTACTTTGTCGTTGACGCTGGAAAGGTAGCTTTAGTATGTATCGTTTACCTTTAAAAATAATTTAGACGTACATAACTGTACTTTACGAATCACTCCGCTAAAAGCTACCCCTCAGTGGTATCATCTCACCTTCATTGCTGAGAGTGTAATATGGTGTACCGTGATGATAATGTATCGTGTATCGCGATATGATTTTGCTGCCGCATCGTGCAGCTCGGATTAAACGCACAGATGAGGTGAGAATTAATGAGAAGGTCATATAGAGGGACACTTTGTTTCCAGTGCGCACTGAGTTTAAAGAGCAGAGCAAAGCGCGAGCCTTGAACCTGAAGCCCAGAAGCCCTGTCCTACCAGATGGAGATGCGCTCTTTGGGGTAGTTGAGTCTCTCCAGAGCTCCGAGGTAATAGGGCAGGGAGTGCGCTGCGTTCCGGGCGATGATGGCTATCACCAGGGTGGGCGCCTGCATCTCCGACTCCTCCGCGTAGTTCTCCTCGGAAAAATAACTCTCTGTTCGGGGAAAAAACAGAGAGAAAACCAAAACCCAGAGCAACATTGTGCTGGAGGTCTTCATACACAGCCCCTCTCTCTATCCGCGTCAGCAATCCTGGCCTCCAACAATCCAAAAACTCCCCCCGAACATCGCTCACTCTTTAACCCACCCGTATTCACACTAACCGCACCTCCTGTCCTGGGACACGTCTGACACTAAATGCGCATGTTTCCTCACATTTATTATCCACGAATACTAATAAAGCGGATGTTTTTCGACTGAGTAAAAGAATTCTGTGGTCGTGACTTGAGATGTGACGTCATCAGCACTGCGACTCCACACTGTACTACATGATCCCAGTAAGAGTTCTGTGTGGAGACTGGAAATCGCAGGAAATAGGTTTTACCTTGTCATAATACAAGGTGTCCCAAAAGTCTCCATCCATAGCATCCCTAGTACATGGCGACTTACACCACGTCGGTCGTAACAGTGTCTTGTGTGATGTGCTCGCCGTGTTTCCTGTTAAAGTCCACCACAACCTTGTGACAGCTTCCCAGTCCAACCGGGAGAATGGTTTCCATACGTTAATATTAATAATAGTAATATAATATAAAGACATTTATATTAGAAGACATTTTTGCTAAAAACGTGTTCATGTCGTCTATGTGGTCCTCAGCCAATTAGAAATGGTCCTAGCCAATTAGAAATGGTCCTAGCCAATTAGAAATGGTCAGTCCTTGTAGGACATCGATGCTCCATTTGTCCATTTTTATTGCTGAAATCTTACGCTAGTGCAGCGTGTCAGGATAGCGGTAAAGACTCTCAGTAACATTTCAAAATACTAGAACGCAAAATACGTCTTCATAGTTAGAGCGATATTTGTGATATGAGTTTTCATAAACAAAAAAAGAAGAGTTTCTCTGACGGCTCCATTTATAACCCAGTGAGGTCACGAGCTCTAGTTTAGGAATCTCTGGTGTAATAAAGAAATGTTAGAAAAGATGTATAAAAGATGGAGCCCTACTCTTGAAGGTTCCACTCCAGTGACAAGAAAAGGTTCCAGTTTAGTTCAGTACCTCCCACCCCCCCCCATGAAGAACTTTTCAGTTTAAGACGCACCCAAAGCACACGTGACTCATGCGCTCTTTTCCGATTGGACAGTCTTTCTTTGTGATGAACTTTAAGCCAATCCTAGCGCAGGAGGTGGGATTTGTCAGAATACGGGTAGAGAACGAAAACGTAAAAAAAGAACCAACAAAAAAAAAACCCCGAAAAATTCTCTGGTTTTCTCCAAGGAAAGCCGACGTGTGTGTGAGTTTCATTACAACTTCCGGTTGAGGACGGAACCCCACCGAGCTGAGCAGTGACGCCTCAGCAAGAAAAACGTGGAAATGTGGAATTTACACACTAAAGTCATTTATTTTAAAATCCTGAAATGAAACTAATTTGAGGGATTTATCTAAAACTAACTTTAGGTGTTTAAACATTTCACACTTACAAAACTTTTAGTGTTTAAAAAAAATCCGAGACCTCAAGTTTGTTAAGAGCACAGATTCATTTAAATATTAATATAAATATTAATAAATATTATCACTCCAATTTACATTAAACAGGTATTTACATATATATTCTTTTTTTTAATTAATGCTATTGAAACTTTTTTATTTTTTACAAAAAATACTATTTTACTAAATTATTATTTGCTATTTTTTATTATTTCTTTATTATTATTATTATTATTATATTGTTGTTGTTAATATTTGTAATTTTAATTGTATCTATTGTTATTTTATTATTTTAAAAACAAATAAAACATATACATATATAACATACTTATACGCAACCAGTAATTTGTATATACACTCACCTTCCACTTTAATAGGAACACCTGCTCATTCATGCCGTTCTCTAATTAGCCAATCACGTGTCAGCAGCACAGTGCATAGAATCATACAGGTACAGGTCAAGAGCTTGAGTTAATGTTCACATCAAACATCAGAATGAAGAAAAGTCTGATCTCTGTGACTTGGCTGTTGGTACCAGATGCACTTTGAGTATTTCAAAAACTGAAACTGATCTCCTGGGATTTTCACACACACACACACACACACACACACACACACACACACACGTCTGTAGAGTTTACACAGAACGGTGCTAAAAACAAAAAACATCCTGTGAGCGGAGGATCTTCAGACTGAAACACCTTGTTGATGAGAGACCTCAGAGGAGAATGAACAGACTGGTCTGAACTGACAGGAAGTCTATACTAACTCAAATAATCACTCTTTACAGTACATCCGTGGTGAGCAGAAAAGCATCTCAGCATGCACAACACATCGACCCTTGAGGCGGATGAGCTACAACAACAGAAATCCACATCAGGTTCTACTACTCTCAGCCAAGGACAGGAATCCAAGGCTATCATGGGTACACTCACCCAAACTGGACAGCTGGAGAAAGCTGATCTTTTTTCAGCACTATATAAATTAGATATGGGCGCACAGTTAGAGATTAAAGCTACTCTTATTGCCTTCTGATGATGGATGGGGTAGAGGGGAGCTGGAACATTGTGCACAGCAATATATACACACTAGAGTCTGTAGGTTTACACTTATAATGTGAAAAAGCCAGCTCAGTAAATTCTGTTTCTCTGCGTTTCAGTGAATTACCACAAGAGGGCGGTGTTGAGCTTGAGCAGTCTCAGCCTCCAACTGAACATTATGAAGCACAATGGTCACCAACCATGGTTCTGAAGATCTACCTTCCTGAAGACTTCAGCTCCAACCATAACCGTTCCCACCTGACCATCTAACCTTTAGAAGTCTTAAGAAGTTCTTGATCAACTAAAGCAGGTGTGTTAGATTTTGGTTGGAGATGAAACCTGCAGATCTCCAGGAAGAGGGTTAGTGACCACTGATGTAGCATCTTCTGTGATTAAAACATCTGTGATTTCTTTTTATTATTATTATTTATAGCAGAATTATTTCTTCCAGTTTAATTTCCAGTCAGTTGGTCATCAGGACAGAATGTTAGTCTGTGTCGGAGATGCAAAAGTGCTGGCACGTCTTTACTTCACCCAGAGTGCTCAAAAAATCTCTACATTGATTCGGTCTCACATTTATCACCAGCTGTCCACTCAGGAAGCTGAACAGAATTGACCAGGACATATTGAGGCACTATTGAGGACTTGAGCACTGAAGAATGCTGAGACACGAAGAAGAGACAAAGGAAAGAGGAAAAGCATGGCATGGTCTGAATCTGGAGAAGAAAACCAAACCAGAGGAATGCTGGAGACCAAGAGATATACAGCTGATGACCAGTTAAACCAATTTCACTCGGCCCTCCGTCACACGATTGAACCAGGACCGTGCTGGAACCCAGGCCAGGTCAAAGAGGGTGCCATTGTGGCACCTGCTCCTGCGCCTTTGGACACCACCCTGGCCCTGCGAGGGCACTTTCCCAGCAACCTCTGCACACCCACGCTTGAGAAAGTTCATGTGACTCATCGGTAACTTTTCACAGCTGGGTCAAAGGTCAGAGCAGCGGAGCAGCAGGGTGTGGCGGCTCAGTCAGGGCACACAAGCCGGTCATCCCAACTCAAACATTTGTTCAGCGCAGAGCAGAAAGGGCAGGAGGAGAGAGGCGGGGGTACGTTAGAGGGGTCCGAGCACTAGTGGGGGGTCTGAGTGATATAGCTACTAAAACCACAGCTACAATGGGTGGGGGTCGTGTCAAAGGAAGATGGTCCAGTGGTCAGCTGCAGCTCGTCTTTTCTTTGGTCAGCCCCAAATCCCTCAGAGGGCGGCTGTGATGCTCTGGGAAACTCCGGAACTTCTCGCGGACACATTAATAATCAGCACAGACGCTCTCGTGCAGCCATCAATAAGTGTCACTCCTGTTCCCGTGGTCCGTCCAGATCGAGAAAACTTCATCAGCTGCTCTCCCTGTACACAGGGACCAGAGGATCTGAAATGCACTTCTATATCATTCAATATGATATTATATTCGATATATCATAGAAAAATAATCAGCCTCACACTGACACAGAATATAGTGTGAATAGAGCTAAAAACGACTGATTTTGTTTTGTGAATAAGAAGTAAGATACGATCTGGCGATATCTCTAAATCCAAATCCTTACCATTTCCATAATAAATGAAGGAATAAACCGCTGTGTGCGTTGCTGTTTTAGGAAAATAATCAACAACCAGGTCATGTGATGAAGCAGAGTCACTGTTGATCATTTTCCTGTTACAGCACGTGCTTTATTCCTTTTATATCACAGCAATTTGTCACAGATTGCAATTTTTCATTTATTAAACATAATTTTTATCTGTTTATAGTTACATTTAATGTTAGTTCCTGTTCTCTCTTACGTTACAGCAGCTGTAAACCGTCTTTCCCTCCGAAACCTCTCTTTTTTCTCTCTCTCTCAAAAACAACCGCAGCTTTTGTCGTGTTACCAAGAAACTACCAAAAAAAAGAAGAAGAAGAAGCGTAAACTCCTCTGTCCTGAAGATGTCGCAAAATTTAAACTTACAGTTTCACCTTTGACTGTTACACAGCGCTGACACTGGAGACTCCTTCCGTAAACGTTAAATAAACTCATTTCTCCTTACAGAAAACTTCACCACATTCATTGATTGAGTTATGAAAACAAAATCTGCCATACAAGTCCCTGTGAACGAGCTGTTGCTATAGAAACGATAAGGTATTATAATTAGAACAAGTGCATTAATATAAACCTGTGCGACTGTCAGAGCTGCTGTTCTAGAGAATGAATCAGTGCTGTGGAAAGTCGTTTTAGATGAACTGACTGGTGACCAGAGCGACATCAGCACCTCCACATCCCCTGTGGCCAGTAGTGCTGGAGAACTGAAGCACTCAGATAAAACCAGCTCGAGAAACGTTTACAAGTGCTTTGATTTGTTGGGTCAATAGCATGGATTTCAAACAGTGAACCCTCTTTCTGTGTGTGGAATATATCAAAATAAATTATAAAATATAAAATAAAAAAAAATAATGCTAGTGCATTAGTTCTTTTAATCAGGATATGGAGCAAAAAAAACAAACATTTTTATTAAAACATAAATCATTTTAATGCAGTCAGAGAAGCTTGATAAAATATAAACATTCACATAAGTGCATGATATGAAGTTAAAACACTGTATTATTTACCGCTTTATATTAAACAGTGAGATGAAATTCTCACAATATTTCTATTTCAATCTTGTGAATTCTTACACACTACTTGATAGATCATGAGATTTTTCAGATTATTATTATTATTATTATTATTATTATTATTATATACAACCACAAGTGCAAAAAAGTTGGGACGCTGTGTAAAGTGTAAATAAAAACAGAATGCAATGATTTGCGAATCTCATAAACCCGTATGTTGTTCACAACAGAACATAGAAAACACATCGAATGTTTCAACTGAGGAAATGTACCGTTTTGTTTTGTTTGTTTTTTTTTAAAAAAGGTGATTTTGAATTTGATGGCAGCGACACGTCTCAAAACAGTTGGGACGGGGGAACAAAAGGCTGGAAAAGTAAGTGTTAATAAAAAGAAACAGCTGGAGGTTAATTGGGAACAGGTCAGTCAGATGATTGGGATAAAAAGAGGATCTTAGGGAGGCGGAGTCTTTCAGAAGTAAAGATGGGATGGAATCTGGATGGAAGCAGATGTTGATCTAAAACCTGAATATACCTTTCAGCATTGATGGTGCCTTTCCAGATGTGCAAGAAATCTCATCAACTACAGCCTCGATGTGTTTATACTCGCGCTCGTGCAAACTATTCCAACTCAAACTTCCCACCTTGTAGATTTATCAATTTATAGTAGTTCGTTTATAGCCTAACATTACCTTTTTACTTCTGCCGATTGTATTTAGGCTTCAAAATTCATAAACGTTGTGTTGATTTGTGAAGATTATGTTGAGGAACAAAACGTGTAAGGATCATAAACTTTTGTTGGTCACAGTGTTTATTTTCGGCAATAATCCAAAAGCCAATGGAACAATCCTACTGGATTTTTGTCGAGGGAACCAGGGTGACGCTAACGTCCGGGTCGGCTAAGGTTCGGATAAGCGGCTAACATTCTAACATGATTAGTTAATGGCTATAAATAAAAGAATTTTGATGTTGTTTTTCACACCGGTGCTTCACGTTACCACTGCGACTAGTGCCGTGGACTCTGTACAGATGAGAATATAATGCTTACTTTTCTGACCAATCATCTTTAAATGTTCTGTTTTTACTGTATGTTTGTTTTTTAAACATGCCTTATGCTAATCAGACCAGAACGCATAAATAAAATGAAAAATCTATGAAGATGTGAAAACTCTCCCTTTTCTCAGCTCATGTCTCCGGTCCAATCAGTTTCCTTCAGCTAAATAATTTACATAAAGACACGTGATTGGTTAAACCACAACAGAGGATCTGCTAGCCTACAGAAGCTGCTATGGATTGTGTTCAGGAGAAGATGCTGAACTTCGGCCATACGTGTATTCACTTTTTCAAAGTATTTTATAAAGCACTCGGTTCGGTTGAAATACTTCTGGGTCCGAAGCTGAAACGTGACCCGCTAGTTCTGTCTGTGATATACAAATGGGTCAGAAGTGGGTCAGAAATTTCCGATCAAACAGAAAAGAAAGAAATGCTTTGGAAATCTGTTTTGTACCCTGAGATCAGCAGCACATGTAGCTTGTTCTACGACCCACGTTAGGGACTCTCCCTGTGGATTCTCCCAGAAGACGCTTTAACCCGAGTCACCACCGCTTCTCTTGCGGTCCTTGTTGCCTGGCAACCATCCAGCCACAGTAAAAGAATTCCTTTGCTTTCTTTTCCCCCCTCAGCAGAAGGGATGACCGGGGAAAATGAACTAGAAAGCAGAGAGCAGAGATGTTCCTCAGGCTGGGAGTTTATCGAGTTTCTCCGAGTTTGAGTGCTGATTCAGGATCAGCTCCGGGCCAAACGATAAGAAATCGTATTTATGGGTCAAACACTCTTACTGGATCAGCACTTTTTTTGTTGCTTTTGTAGGGTGTGACGTGTAGGCGTACACGCTTACAGATTTGAGCTTAACGTTTGAGCTTCTGCAACCAAAGGAAGCAAAGGAAATTCCTCCTTGTTAACAGCAAGGTGCTGTTATACTGTAATTCTGGATTCTGATTGGTCAGAAGGTGTTGATGGATTTTCTATAACTGCAGCTCTGACAGTAGTGCAGCGGACCCTAGTTCAGGACGGACGAGTTTACGAATTTAAAAAAATTCTCAAATATATGGGGTATTGAAAAACAACAACAACAACAACAATAACAAAATATTTTCTACAACTTCAAACAACATTTAAACATTTGACCAACTTTCCCAGGACTGTAGGAACGCTGACATTCCAAAACAAGGCCACAAAATATGACAAGACCTTTCATAATCTCACACACTGCAGGTTCAGCAAATCATATTTCATGTCTGTTTGCTTGGGTTGTTAAGACAGCAATTCCTGCTACAAACTATTAAAAAGAAAAGCCATTAGAGTAACGGATCCGTTCATGAAGTCATGGAGATGATGATGATGATGATACAGATCAATGAGAAAGATGGCCTCAGGCTGTAGTTTTCACCGTTTATACCCCACACTGTTTATAGATTGCACTTAATGCTGCTTTGACGGAATAAACCCCGAGGGCGAGAAATGACCAATAAAGCGTGGACGCTGTCGGTGAGAGGCGTATGGGTTTTATTGAAAACTATATCGAGTCGATTTTAGCCAAACATTACTTAGATGTAACGATCTCATATTTCAGAGAATCAGTAAAACGTGTCGTCTACCCTCTGGTCTGATTTATTTTTATTTTTATTTTTATTTTAATTCAGACACAAAAGTGCTTACAGACGCAGTACGATGCTGATTCCTTTTCACAGAGCTAATGATGCTCAGCCTGCGCGCTTACAGATGTGGAAAACGGCTGCACTGATGCAATCAGGGACTCTGTAGTACTCTGTAGTACATGTGGCCCACTTGAGCTACTTTAATCTAGAGGAGGCTTATGGCGGGATCCCCGGAGCCCATTGTGTTTGAGAGGCCGTTTCATTGCCTGCTCTGTGGATGTGGCCTCCTGTCCCCCACTGCTCCTTTCAGCTCCCGAGTTAAACATTTATCCATGAATGGGGCCGAGTGCAGCGGCGTGGCGAGCGGTCATCTACCGCTGTCTCTGTGTGCATGACTGGACACCAGCCTTCCCCGGTGGGGCTCGGACATCACAACTGTCCCCAGTGTGTGTGTGTGTGTGTGTGTGTGTGTGTGTGTGTGTTTCTCCTTTTTTGTGGCTTAAAAACACACAAATATGGCTTTAATAATCTGACAAGAATTACTTTTTAAATCATATAACAGCTAAAGGTCCAGTTGCCTTCCTCACCCTCATAACTTCATGCTTTTCCTTTTACTGTTGCTGTATTTAGTAAATAGCTCATAGAAATCTGAGAGTTAGAAGTAAAATTAATCATTTAAATTCAGGGTGGGAGGGGCATGCTCTCTCTCCCCTGTCAATCACAGTGACACAAGCCAGTTGTGAGGCTTCTGTGAGCTCATGTATGAGGAAGAGGGCAGATAGAAGGCAGGCTTTTCTCCAGTGTGTGATGCAGCAGTTTTAAACAGTGTGTTTGGCTGGCTTCATGAAGAAGCACACGTTGGCCTTCACCCTCCCCAGTTATTATCAGTCATATGATAAGGGGAGACCTGGATGTTGGGTCAGACCTGGTCAAGAACAAGTTAGAGCGAAATAGGAGAAACAAATAAGATAGATCATTATTTAATTAAATTAAATTTGTGATATTGATCATGTTAACTCCGAAAGGTCAGTTTTTCCTTCGAGTCTTAACTCTTCAATTGAGATGGATTTGCTCCAACACGGATCGTCACATGTAGCGTCCATGTCCAACTCAAGTGCACGCTGTGATTACTGCAAAAACGAAAGATTTAGAAATTCTGAATTTCATGTAAATATTTGTAAGATTCCACTTTTCACTGATGATATCATTTGTGATGATCATTTTCATATTCAATTAGAAATGAACGCAAAATAGAAACATTTTCATTAGTAGTCTCGGATGTTTGGACCCCAGTGTATTACCCAAAACCTCACACAGCAGCATCAGAACTAAGAAGAATTCAAAAATTCAAAAAACATGGACATCTCCATCTAGCAAATAAACTAGCCAGCTAACATTAGTGATCATGTGTTTATGATGTATTTACTTTCTCAAAACATGACTTTTACAGCTAGTGTTATAGATTTAACTGACTAATGCGTCTATGTTAATTGATCTAAAGTTAACACTTCTATAATCTACTATCTAGTGATATTTTATTGAAGGTTGGCGGTGAGAGCAGCCATGCTGACATGATATCATATGCTGAATTCTGGGTTGAGGAGACCGTTCCTGACTTTCCGAGTAGGAACTCAGGAATTTCAAGTTGAAACCTGTTTTTTTTCAATACAGGTTGCTTGAATATATTTCATTTGAACTTTTTTTGAGTGATTACCTCTATGTACTCGCATTGCAAAACCACCATTTAAAAAAGAATGTTTTACTTGGTTTAACTATGACGGCCATCTTTGTGTCATGGCACACAACAGATTTTGGTTATACAGCTGCTTACCGAAACCTCAATATCTTGGCTCAAGGTGGTCCGAGCTCCTTGGAACAAAACCTGATCTCTAGAGTACATGTAATAAACCTATAGAAACATTTTACACATTCGTGTTCCTTAGACTTAGATCTTAAGTCAAGATTGTTCACAGTTCCACTTTTAGGGTCAATTTATAATGGGAAGGGTTCGAGTCTAAGTCTTATTTTTATTTTTTATTTTTTAGGGGGTACCTGGGTAAGTATAGTGTGCATGCAGAACATTTCATAAAAATTTTTATGGGGGCAAGAAAGTGCAATTAAAAAAAAAAAATTCCCCTCACCTTCGGGTTGAGTATCTCTGGTGGGGGACCAGATACGAACCTGAAATTTTCACAGAAATCACAGAAGTCCTCTATAGTAGCATTCTGCTGTTTGCGATTCCACTGGTGGTTTTGCAATGCCAATACCAATACCAATAGAGGTAATCACTCAAAAATTTGGAAATGATCAGGCAACCTGTATTGGACCACTTGAGATGGAATGACCCTACATTAACAGTAACTGCTCTTATAGAAGAGCTATTGTGTTTGTGATAGCTAGTTTTAAGATTCAATAACATTGCTGTATTACAAACAACTGCATGGAGATTTATATCATTTTTATAAGCGCAGATGATGATTGGTGTAGGGATTGATTAACAAAATGATCAAAGGTTTTAGTTTGAAAGCTGTGGGTTTGCTGTTTATACTGAACATTTCTTTCAACATGAAAATTGAATACATAAAAATACAGAACCTTAGCAGAGTTCTCGTTTATAATCCAGACTGTTGGCTCAGTGGTTAAGGCTTTGGGTGATTGCTCAGAAGGTATTGAGTTTAAATCCCAACACCATCTCAATTGTAAGTCACTTATAAATAAAAGCATTAGCCAAATGAGCAAATGCCAATGTGACTGTAGCTGCACCATGAAAGATCATGTCTTACATAATGATTTGATGTAGACACTTACGTTGCATCTTATCACAGAGATTTGTGGCTTAAAAAGGAAATAGTCATGATTACAAATCCACATGTAGCTTCACAATAATGTAGGAAAGTGTTAGGTGAAAATAGTCCAAAAAGTCCATGAAATAAGTTTAAACCAAAGAAGATGACTCTGAATTTAATTCCAGAATAAATGGTTGGGTTTTTATGGGTCAGGAATAAATAAAAGCTCTCCCATATGATGTTAAGTATTTACCTGATGTGGCCAATATCTGAATAGCTGGACTATGTTAATCAAATTAATTTGCACTCTGATCATAAGGGGGTCCACTGAAAGGGGTTAAAAAAAGCTATCCAGTCCTAAAGAGTGTTTTTGTTTCTTTTTTTTTTTCAGTTAGTTTAGTGTCACAATGAACTGAAGAAGGGTTTCCCATCATAAAAATCTTAAATGTAATCAAAAGCCTCGATTGATTTCTGGAAAATTGCTCCTCTTATAGACACCTTTTTAAGGGACTAGGTTGCCTAATTAAGGATCTCCTTAAGATTCTAGCTCTCCAGACCCAGTGAAAAGGCACACAGGGAAAAGGAGGAAGTGGTGAGGGTCTCTTTTTTTTCTTTCCCCAAAATGAGCAATGAATAGCACACGGCGGGGAACCAAAAGGACCAGAAGAGGAGGAGGAGGAAGAGGAGGAGGAGGTTAAAACTCACCCACTTAAAAGATAAATGATGAGGTGGGCTATGTTCCAAATCACATGGCCTACTACTGTATCACACACACACACACACATACACAACCACACACACAGTAACACCCTTGTGTAAAGATAATAAATATTACATTTATCAGTGACTTAGAACGTCCCCAAGTGTTTTATTCCTCTTATACAACAACAATTCATCAAAGATTACAATTTTATTATTTATTAAACAACGACACGTCATACTTTTATGCATTTATAGCGTGTAATAGCAGCTATAAGCAGTCGCTCCCTCACCAGCCGTTCTCTCTCTCTTTCTCTCTATTGAAGTTAATAAAACAAATCAACACAAAAAAAACAACAACACAACTACTATGAACCCACAAAAAGCGCAAACTTCTCTGTCCTGAAGATGTCTGAAAACTTAAAGTTAAAGCTTTACATCTGATTGACACTGGAGACTCCTTCCCTAAATGTTAAATAAACACTTAATGTTACCATAGAGACAATAACATATCAAAACAATTGCATTAATATAAACCTGTGATTTGCAGATGCACTACTGCAGAGCTGCTGTTATAGAAAATTAATCAACACCTTCTGACCAATCAGAATCCAGAACTCAGCAGCTGTGATATAAATATAAAAGTATCATCTACACTCCCAGTAAGAGCAGGCTTCACTTTAGGAAGCTAGAGAACCCTTAAAGAACCCTGTTTTTGTTTCTAAGAGTACTGTATGTGGTAACCACCAGTAGAGAGCTCCTCCAATATAACATAATGTTAATAATTTAATTTTTCCCCCTCAAATGTTTTACTCATTTTAATACAAATATTAAATCCATGAATGAAACACTGATCGTGTTTTTCAAATCGTGTTTTTTAAATTAACAAAATACCACCGTATAAATAGCACAGAAGCCGTGCTTATTACCTGATCATATTATTTACTAACCTGGGTTTTTGGTGCTTTAAGAGGAAGGGGCGTGGCCAAGGAGGCGTGTTTTAGCCAATCGTATATCAGGAGAGGAGGCGAGACAGCGCGCGAGGATGAGACGCAAGCGTGACGCGTTAAAGGCAGAAAAGTGCTGAACGCTGTTTTCATTCTTTATTCCGTTTCATAGATTTAATTCATATCTTTCATTAAGTGTTTGAAAATACAATTCATTTTAAATCACCCAATAGCTCTGCGTCATTCCGTTTGGAATACTGGGATATAACTACACATTTCATTTTAATATCACTCATGGAAATGACTGAGTTTCGCAAATAGCTCAGTTTAAACAGCTGTTCCAAATGAAAAAGCATGTGCAATAAATTACCCAGAAAACAGAAATCTATATGTCTAATAAGTTCTTTCTCTAATAAATATCAGGACACATCCATCTGCTTGTTGAAGCAGTAGGCTATATTAAGCAGTGGAGGTCTATTTGTCGGAGATTCACAGCCTCCCTCCCTCCCTCTCTCAACATGAACACATTTAGTAAAATAAAAGAATAAATAAATACATTGTTTTGTTAGTAAAGGTTTAAAGTAGAGAGGCCCCAAACCAGCACAGCACAGACAACATAAGTCAGTCAATCACAGGATTTAGTGTGGAATTGATAAACTGTTACTTAAAAACACAAAAGTAACGAGACAAGTGCGACATTTAATTATAACAAGAAAACAACAACAATAATAATAATAATCATAATGACAATAATAATAATAATAATAATAATAATAATAATCACCATCATCATCATCATATTATTATTATTATTATTATTATTATTATTATACTTATACTTATTATTATTAAATTAGAGAGCGCAGGGTGTCATATTTTAGTTTCTAGTCTATAATTTGCACTGTAATAAGGAGGATTTAATAAAGTTTCACTGTACAATTGCGGGACAAAGTAAAAGTGTATTTTTACATTTGTATTGCAAATGATTTGCTGTGTTTTGGCCACAACATGCATTTATTTTGCAAAGTTAAATGCTTCATCACGTGTCCTTGTCAGAAAAGAGTCCTAAAATGCTTTGATATCATTTTAATGCTAAAACTGCCTAATATATATATATATATATATATATATATATATATATATAGACAGAAAACTTCGAATGCAAACCCTAAAACTTCAGGTCTGGTCAGTTGTAGTTGAATTAAATCAAATTCAAGTAAATAGAAATATCGGGGAATTGTTTTAATCCTGTATCCACGGTATAAACACACAGAGAAACCCCTGTAATTATAATTATAGAGTGTATACACACTGACATAAGCAGTACAGGTCTCGCATTGGTGACCACTTCGGAATCTTGATTTATATATATATATATATATATATATATATATAATTTTTT
>JANDJT010000060.1:889270-909401 GCA_024331685.1 Stegophilus panzeri
TATATGAACATGTTTTATAAACTGTTAAAATATTAAGCATATGCATACGCCATCATTTTTATTTGAGGCATTAAACCTTATTATTCATAAATATTTCACCCAAATCAGTTACCTTAAGTTATTTTTTTTTTAATTGACTAAAACACCAGTTATATTCAGTTTGACATTATTTATACTTTAGCTTAAACCCATTCAATTCAACTGTCCAGTCAATTAACATCCATAACAACAACGATAGTGGTTGATCACAATCTCGGCCATTTTGAAACGTCATGGAGCGTTGGTTATGTTTCACCGACCACTAATAGCTTTTGGATCTCACTTGGAAAACCCATAGTACTGCAGATGTGTATGTCGTGGTTGTATTCGTGATTGATGCTATAGGCTAGCAGGTCACACACGCCATTCAGCTTCCTGCATGACCAGAATGTTTAAGCTTTATAAGCTCAGCTGTGTGGGTTTGACGGGTTTTGACTCTCCCAAATCACCTTAGACATCTACTTACAGCCAATGCTAGAAGATGTGTAACGTAATTAAGTGTTAGCCTAAAAACCAGAGCCAACGAAAGCAAATTGAGCAGCATGAGAGGCTAAAACAAGAGCAGAGCGGATTGAGATTAATTTCACGTACAGGTGACCGAGTGATGTGATGTCCAGCCTGCTAGTTTAGTCCAAAGATGGTGGTGTTTTTTTTTGTTGTTTTTTTTGTTGTTGCGCAGATCAATTTCACAGACGTTCCTCGTCCTCCAGATCGCCAGTGGTTGACACATCACATTGGACTTATTTTATGTCACCTAAAAGTAGGCCCATTTTTTAGTTAGAATTATACGGGTTGAAAGCAAACTCCAAGAAAATAAATAAAAATGCAATTTTTTTTACTTTTAAAACCTCACTTTTAAAGTCGTAAAAGGAACTGGCTTTAATAACCGGTCGCCATTTTAACTCCTGACCTCCCTGACAGGTCACGCCAAAGGAGAACAATGTTTACTCTCTTCATCTGCCACACACACACACACACACACACACACACAACTCAAACACTGACACTGGGGTGTTTTCTCTCTCCCTCCAGCTCATTAGCATTTGTATTATAGTTAGGCTACACTATTATCATACAGTTTTCCGTTGCAAATCGACTCTTCAGAGGATCCCGTGGGTTCGCCCCTAATGAATATTCCAGGGGACCCCAGGATCAGGAAATGGGTCTTAAAGTAGGATCAAAATCAATCTGCAACAAAAAAGACCATGCACTGTTTACTGCTATTGTTTCTGTAGGATGTGGCAATGTAAATCAGGCCTGCCACGCTCCAAAAAAACCAAAAAAACCAAACAAAAAAGATTTAAAAGCTCTGTGGTGAATGTATAACAAACTGGATTAATGCTATATAATCCAAAGAAGGGATGAAAATGGAATTTAAAGATTTGAGACAGTTTTGAGCCAGATCCTCTATAAACCATCTCACACTGTGAATGAATTATTTAAACAGTATAAAATATATATAAAATACATAAAAATATACGATACATAAAGAGATTCTATATAAAAGATTAAAATATCAATACCCAATATCCTTTTCAGCATGTATTATTTATTAAATAAAACCTAAAATACCTAAAAACATTATAATACCAAACATTTTTCAAGTACATCTGCACTTATTGCTTTGTAATGCAAAAAACTGTGTCTGGTCTTTTCTAAAAATAAATAAAGGAATAAATAAATAAAAGTATTTCTAAAAATAGGACCAAAAAGAACAAAATATTCCAAAAAATTATTTCTAAACATGACACGAGGCACTAACAAAAGCATCCTAAATTCTGTCCCTTGCACAAAGCCACTTTTTAAAGGCCTGTGTATGTACAAATTAACCATTTTGTCTAGGGAAGAAAAAAAGCCTGATCTGGCGACACTGGGCGCAAAAGCTTTACGATAAACCTAAGCTGGAGATCCCCCATATCATATTCTTCTTTAAAAAACAGGAGATAGAACGTCAAGGTGATGTCGACAATCCCAGCCAGAAATAGAAGCCACGAGACAGGCAGCCGAAATGTATTAGACTTCAGCGTTTATATTTGACTTTTTCATGAACCTCAAAATCGATGAGGCATTTATTAAAATTAGTCCCCCCCCCAAACAAAATAAAACGGCATTTAAGTATCAGAAAAATATCATTATAAAAAGAAAATCATATTTATTTATTCAAAAACAAGAGGAAAAAAAAAACAAGGATGTCCAGACGTAATCAAATGAAAATGGAAATTTTGCCGTTTCTTGAGGCGAGTGTGTGAGTGATTGGTGCACGTCTCTGGAGAATCCATCTGGACGTTGGCTAGACGGAATGACCTCTGAATGTGCCCCAATGTGACCCCATCCATCGAACCGAGGGGCAGGTAGAGCGCTGAGACGATCCTGTCTCAACCCGCGTTCCACTGACGTGCCGTTTAATTGGGCTAAAAAATCAAAACAAGTCAAGACGGGCTCACCAGATTGGTCGAGAGGATGGAGGATGGAGGATGGGTAGCGCAGAGCATCGAGACTGAAGGCGTGGATATATAGTATGTGTGTGTGTGTGTGTGTGTGTGTATGTATGTATGTATATATACACATACATACACACACACACACAGATATATAGATTTATATACAGATATATATATAGATATATGTATGTGATCTTTTAGAGTCCATTAACCTCCATGAAGTGTGGAGATGAACACAATATTGTCCTGGTCCTGAAGCTGGTACTCCAACTCACCCTAGACTCACACACACACACACACACACACACACACACACACACACACACACTGATTATACACTAATGAGTTCTAGTTATTTACTGAAAAAAACAAAACAAACAAAACAAAACATACACACAAAACACGACCATTAGCTTTAATGACCCGTGCCAAATATTTCCTGAAAAAGGCCTTAAAAAGAAAAGCACTTATTCGATGTTTATTAGCGGCCGCATGAGACAAGGGGCCGAGCTAAAAGCTATTACAAATGAGATTTATGTTAAAGCCGTAAAAACGGCCAACCCGGTACCGAACTTTAAATCAGTGCTTGATTTGTGGGTTTTAGACCATCATCGACAATTGTCAAGACATCGATTTCTCCCTCATTGACCGAGTTTGCGTAAATTACAAGTAGATGCAGATATGCGGTTTTTCCTGAACGACCGACCCGGATCGGCACTCCCGCACATCAGACGGATGGAGAAAGAACTGACACACGGCCTAATAAAATGAGCAAGTCATTAAAACAGAGGAAGTGGACTGATCATCTGATCACGGAGACCCACACACACACACACACACAGCTCACCATCAGTTCCCAGTCTGCATCGTTGATCAATACGAGAATACCGGGTCTCCTGTGTGAGAGAAAACAGAGACGCTCATTTACTTGACCTGATCCGCACCGACAGACAGCATAAAGCAACTCACAACAATTTATAAAAAATGTCAACAGAGAGATGGGGGGGTGGGGGGGGGGGGGGGTGTCATGCTCTGCTGTATCAGACGCTGTATTGGCACGTTTGATAAATGATCTGCGGAAACAACTAAACGCAGCTCACATGCACCTCATCTTCATTCGTTTTCTATTAATGTGTTTTAACGACGTTGACAATTCTCTATACAAAGAGTCAGAGCTAAACCAAATGAATTAGAAGCCGTAACGGTTAAGACACGTTTTTATTCATTTTCCTACAGTAAAGTTTCACCTTAATGAAGTTCTTTCGAACATTTCGTATACTACGTAAGAGATTATTAAAGAAATGCACCATGTTTACACAGGAATCATTTACACGGGGAGATAGAAGCACACTCACTCACTACATATGCTCACTACAGAGGGTAGAACATAGCGCTGTCTGATTTTATCTTTACAATTACGTCATTTTAAACTGGAACAATCTGTATTCAGAGCCATTTGTTGTCTCTTCAAGCAACACGATTCAGTTATTTAGCCAAAAAACGTTCAGAAAAAACATGTTTCAAAGACATAAACTAAACAACTAGAGTTGAATTTGAATTCATAATATAATAAAATAAATATAATACAGATTTAAACAGATTAAAAAAATAAATAAAATTCTGTCCTGACAGACTAAAAACAAATATACATTATATATGAAACACTAAGCAGTGTACACATTTAAAGAATAGAATTAGATTTTATATAGTATTATTATAATCTGATATCGTGCTATAGTTGCATTTTGTCAGGATTAGAAAATATTATTAAACTACAGCATCAGTGTACAGAGCTGATGCTCTGCCTGATCTCACGCACAGGATTGTAGTTCAGGGCCTGAATTTTGGCCATTTCGCAAATCTATATACTGTTGTATAAAAGATTAAATAATCCCACAAACATGATGGATGGATTTCTGCATTAATCATTTTAAACTGTACAGAAATTGTAGTGCAGTGTTTGGAAAAAAGCAATACTGTGGAATATCCATCATGCTCAAACTGCAAAACAACTGGGAAATCTCATACAATAGTCATAAACGTAGCTTTTAATCTGTAGTATTTTATGATCGTAATCTGTACTAATCCAAAGAATCCATAAAACATATATAACCTTAATATAACATTAATGCAGCATTTCAAAATCTAAGATAGTCATTAAGAGTGTATTTCCTTTATCCACTGTCCAGCAAAGACGATATGTACATTTCTCGTTTTGTGCTCGTGTGTGTGTGTGTGTGTGTGTGTGTGTGTGAGCGCAGGTGTGTGTGTGTGTGTGTGTGTGTACTTACACAGAATCTCCCTGCACAAAGAGCTCGGGCCTCTCCTTCAGCAAGTTCTTCCGAATCCACACTAGCAGCTGCTTCACGTCCCCTGCAAAAGAGCCAGCGAGGGTCAGAGGTTAGAGGTCAGAGCGCAGGGAGCGACAGATACGGTCGAAGTGGCGCGACAGGACCGGTGAGGGTGGGTGGGTTTGTTTGGGAGTCCTGGAAGGAACTGAGGGTGATGTATGGAAAAGGGAAGCATAAAAAGACTGCAACACGCCACAAAAG
The DNA here is from genome assembly GCA_024331685.1 of Stegophilus panzeri. Classification (NCBI taxonomy): domain Eukaryota; kingdom Metazoa; phylum Chordata; class Actinopteri; order Siluriformes; family Trichomycteridae; genus Stegophilus; species Stegophilus panzeri. The sequence goes on from JANDJT010000060.1 coordinate 894,303, forward strand.
ACAGATCCGGATGAAAATACGAGGCCTTTAGTTTCATGGTGGCGTGTGACACTACAGGAAGGAGAACGCGGCTGAAATCAGTGTTTTTGGGAACACGGGGTCTCTGCAGTGTCTCTACAGCGTGGATATGCGGAGGAGAGCAGGATGATTGATGGATATAAACATTAAACGTGCCCTGTGTTGAAATTAAAATGAAATGGAGGGACCCTGTGTGTAAAGCACCGTAGTTTCGTTCCTTATTTTTAATCACGCATTTTCATTTGGCAGTTCATACAGATGCAGGGGCAACCCTAAAAACACTGATGTTTGGTTAAAAATAAATAAAATGGAACAGTCCAGTATATTACAATACATTATACTGCATGCACTGTCATTGTGTATGTATATATGTATATATGTATGTGTGTGTGTGTGTGTGTGTGTGTGTGTGCTTTGACAGTGATGGAGAATGAGTGAGTGTGTGCATGTGCATATGGCTATACAGTGAACAGTGACAGAACACACAGCGAGTCTCTGGTCCAGCAACATCAGCACAGCATCATCAGCCTCCATTACAGGATTAAACCACTTTCCTCTTCAAAATAGGGGTGAAGGAGATGCAGGAGGAGGAACGGATGGACAGACGGGGAGAGGGAGGAACAGAAATACCTAAACGTTAGTGAGAAGGTGCTCTGGTTTGATTAGAGAAGCAACAGTACAGGGAAATGTCCCTTGTTTTGTAAAAAAACAGACTTTCAGGCTCATCCAAGCAAACGAAACACAAAGAACCTACGCAGGAACGTCCCACCAGGAGCTACGCCTCGACATACACACTGAGCTTTAGAGCACGCCCAAACAGCGCTTTACAGCCTCCCAGTATTCATCAGTGTTTTCCGTTCTAAACAATATTATTAACGCTAGCTAGAATATAATGAATTAAGATGATGAAGTGTGTTTGTTACTGCAGTTGATGTGTTAAAGGGGAAAACCTGTGATTTTTAAATTTTTTTATTGCAGTCAATAACATATGAGTTGGAATAATCCATAATCTGAGACGCTGCGATATTTAATCTGCGGTTAAAATCATCACATCAACAATCTCCTGCTTCCTTTCAGCAAACTAAAAACTTTCCTGCAGTGTGAGTCAGTTGTTTTATTCCCTACTTCCTTTTTGTCTTTCTTTCCTTCCTTCATTTATGTCCTTCCCACATTCCTTCCCTCCCTTTTTTCATTCCTTTCTACTTTCCTCCTTCCTTCCCTCCTCTACTGGCCTTGCTTTTTCTCTTCCTTCAGTTCCTCCCTTCTTTCCTATTTTCTACCTTGTTTTCTTCTTTCCCCCCCCATGTCTTTCCTTCTTTTTCGCCATTTCTTTCTATATTTCTCTTTAACTTTCGTTCCCTAGTTCCTTCCTTTTCTGCCTTCCCCCCTTTCATTCCATTGCTTCCTTCTTCTTTTTGTCCTTTCTTTCTATTTTCCTTCCTTCCTGTTATTTGTTTGTTCCTTCCTTAGCTCGTGTATTGTACTTCCTTTATCTTTTCCTTCAGTTCCTTTGTTCCAATTTCTTCCTTCTTTTCCGTCTTTCCTATAGATTTTCCTTCCTTCCTATTTTCTGCATTTTCCCTTCCTTCCTGTTTTTCTTCCCATTTTCCTTCGTTCCTTACTTCCTTCCAGCCTTCCATCCATCCTTCCCATTTTCCTTCCTTCCTTCCTTCCCATGTTCCTTCCTTCCTTCCTTTTTGTAATTCATTCATTCCACTCTTTCCATCCTGTTTTGTCCCTCCTTCTTTCCTCTCGTTTTGTATTTATTCATTCCTCCCTCCCTTCATTTTAGGGTATCCAGCCCATGCTGTGTTGACTCTTTCCTGTATGCGACACCGAGACACTTTCCCACGTTCAGTTTCCTCCACACTGAGAGTCACAGAGGAAGGCGATGGAGTTCTGTGGAGAGCTGAAACCTCCGCAGTGACTCAGAGGGAACACAGTGTGGGGGATTTAGAGAAAGGGGTGGGGGGAGCGTTTGTGGAGACATGAGACACGATGACGCACCAGTGTCCGCCATTGTGATGCTGTACTGAGCGTAAGTAGAGCAGAGAGGAAAGTCAGCGAAGGCGTGCTGTAAGCGCTCAGTACGTTTCTTCTCCCAGAAGAGACGGAGCTTTTCAGAGTGCCAGCATCAGCATGCGTGCGAGTGCGCTCCTTCACTCTCACTGTGAAAGGCAGGAGGCGAGCGATGGAGGCTGTTTCAGGTTAATTGGATCGCTGACAAGCTCCTCGGCCGTGTAACGATCTGCTCTGCCTCGCAGGCCGGCTAGCTCGCGCCCCGGCGTCCATACAGAAGAGTGACGCCTGTCTCGGTGCAAAGTCCAGGCAATGAATATCGACGCGCACTGAAAGCACGAGGCTAAAAACAGAAGCAATCACTTTGCCGCTCATCATTCTTCCACTGGGGCGAGTTTTAATAAAAAGGAAAGCGAGGGCGTGTCCTACAAACTAAGCGGCGATTCCTACATCTTCATCAATACTTCTTTTTATGCTCATAAACAAGGAGTGGAGAGGAGGAGGAGGGGAAAAGGGAGCAGTGTGCATCACAGCGGGCATCACACGTGCATGCTGGGATAGTGGATGCGAAGGAGGACGAAGGCGTGTAGCGTGGAGGCTAAGCTAGGCTTCGTGGGGTTTTTTCGTGGCGTGTTTTTTGCACAACAATTGTCGTCATTTTTTTTTTTATCATCTGCGGGTGGGAGGAGCTGACGTCATTCATCTCGATAGCAATACGAGAGACGTCCGAGCTGTCTGCGACAATGGTGTGTGTGTGTATGTGTGTGTGTTGCGAGCTCATCAATCACTCAAGGATTTGGAGCATAAAATAGAAATTTGGGACGGGGGCGGGGATGTCGCTGAGCGATCACAATCAGCCATCCATGACACAGAGTGAGTGAGATATTTGACTTTCTCTCTCTCGCTCGCTCACTCACACACACACACACACACACACACACACACACACACACACACACAGGAGATCTAAGGTCATCCTCTGGCCTCAGGAAGGTCCACATTCCCTCTCAGGGTCCACTTTTGTGGTCTGGTTGTCGTGGCGACTCCAGTGCCATGGTGATGACCCTGCTGCTGTTCCACTCCTGTTGTTTTATAGAGGTTTGGAGGTCCGGTAAAACACACACACCTCTGAATGTTTGCACTCAGTGTGTTGGGGAAAAGGCCACACACACACACACACACACACACTCTTATACTTAATCTTACTCTAATCTAACAAGTCATCTACTTTAATCTGTCCTCTGACTGTTATAAAGCGCTGACACTGGAGACTCCTTCCATAAATGTTTCAGAAGAAGTTCTATGTAGAACCATTTTAGATTTTCTAGAACCAGCTCTCTCCAATGAATCTTTGAGAAGTGGGTTTTTTTGTACTAAAAATGAAATGAGATCACGAGTGACACTGGGACTTAAGCTTAAAAAAAAAAAAAAAGTTTAAATTATTATACATGATTCATTTGATAGTGATAGTAAAAGTAAAATAAAAAACCACTAATTCTGAGGTTTGAGATTTGTTTGAACATTACAGAGTTTTACGTCTCCAGTGAGTGAGATTTAACAGCTGTAGCGGAAAAAAGACGTCGATCCGTTACGTATGATGTACGTTCTCGTATATCTGATAACAGATTATCGGCAAGTTCCTCGTACCGAGTCATCGTCGAGCGTCAGCCCGAGCTCAGTGCTGGCCGCGTTCGCGTCACCCTCGGTACCACTTTCACCCCGAATCCCCACCGAGAACCCTGCAGGAATCCCAAAGAGGAGGATCCTTTTGAGGGTGAAAGCAGAACACACATCACATCATCCCCCTCTCCAGAAAAAAAAAAAAAAAAAAAAGACTGCACACAAAACCAGCACTCAGTGCTTTGTAAGCGTCATCCCTCCTGTCTTCGCAAGGCCTCCTCACGCCCCTACCCTGCTCCATACCTTCAGTGTGACCCCGGCACTGCGCATAAAAGACCAATCGACAAGATCACTGACCGCATTTACAAGTGAAAGAGGCTCCATAATGGAGCAGTTAGAGAGAGAATGGACGAGGCTGAGGAGGCTCACAGATGTTGGTGGTGGACGGGAGGAGGGGGAGGAGGACGAGGAGGACGAGGAGGAGGAGGACAGGGAGAAGGATGGACACAGGGTTCAGATCTATTGATGTTTAAGTGAAAGTGAAGGAGATGAGAAAAGCGAGTGAGGAGATTCCTCAGGATTAAGGCTCATCGATTTAATGATATAATAACGATATCACGATAAATTGTCACTTTTCTAAGATATTGCGATATTGACGTTGTGATTAAAAAAAAATTAAACTGCAAACCTAACCATGGTGATGTATTTCATGCATCGTAGAAAATGTCTGGAGAATTGTGATATTTATCGTGATATGCTGATCATATTGTCTGCACATATGCATGAGGTTTTTTTAAAAATTTCTTTTATATTTTATTTAAAACATTCTTGGTCCAAGTTAAAAACCAAGAAGAAAAACCTTTCTCCAGCTCCATCACAGATGAATACCATCATCGTGGTCCTGCCTCCGCCGCCGGGACACATACCAGTGGAGATGTATGGAACTAATTAAGTTGTCGATAATGAGATCTGTCAAGAATTGATTTGGAGACAAAGAGCGAAAGTCGCTTCTGAAGATATGAGGAAGTCCAATATTCCTCACGGCTGTCGCTGAAGAACTCTCTGAGATCAATCAGCGTTATGTTCACGCGCCTTTTTTTACACATCAGGAATAAAACAATCTCTCCTAGAGCAGCACGTAGACAAGCATTTTATTTCGCTTATACCACACCAATTTCCCAATAATTCGTTGTTCTAGAAAAATTAATCAACGCCTTCTGACCAATCACAACTCAGAACTCCATAACTTATGCACAATAATTAATCCTTTTATGTGTTTTTAAAAAATGTTTTGCACTTCCCATTAAACTACACTCTATCCATCACCCTAAAAGTTCTCTGGAGGACTTCCCTTTCAGAAGAAGTAGAGATCTAGAACCATTAACCATCAAAGGAACCATCGAGGAACTGTTTTTCCTACAAAAGTGTACCAAAGATGAACATCAATACATCTATATACTCTTAGAAAGAAGATTAAATCTAGCACTCTAAAGGTTCTTTTCTTCTCTATTCTCTATGTCATGTTGTAATTACAAGTCTTTCAGAAGGTTCCAAGTAGAAACCAAGAAACCTTTAACTATCCAAGGAACCATTAAGGAGACCCCCATTTTTCTTTCCCCTCATTAAAAATACAACACTCTATGAATATACATGGTTATGCAAATTAGAACCCCTCTCCCTCCACGTTCACTAACATTATATAACGTTACCATGACAACCACCAACTGGTCATGGCTAACATTAGCTGCATTCGTTTCTGTCACTTAATCTTTTCTAGAGTATCATCCTCTAATAATTTGCATACGAGACGTGATTGGTCGGAAGAACCTGAGCCTATTTTGTGACATCACAAACACAAAGTTTTTACACACAAATTCCCTGCTTTAAATTGGAAAAAGCGAAAAAAACAAACATCTTAACACCATTTTCAAAAACATTTCTATGACACACGATATGTTTCAGGATATTTAAGCTTGTGAGCAAAGTGATAACTTTATTTAACATCTTCAAAAAGTTATATTTATATTTTAAAAATATGTCTTTTTATTTAAGATAAATAAATAATTAAATGGGTGAGTGAATGAATGAATATTTAACACTGAAAAGGAGAAAAAATAAAAAACAAAACAAAAAATTATTTTTAATTCTTTTTTTTTTCAATTCAAATACAAACTTTCGACACCAATATCAGCTGTTTTCAGTCAGTCTGTAATTATTAAGTAAATAAATAAAAGATATCACAGTGACTCGGAAGTTTGTTGTGATATAATTTATCACAGTATCATTATTACGTTGTCATATCGCCCAGCCCTAATCCTCACACACACACATGCGCGCACACACACACGCACACACACGCGCACACACGTGCGCGCGCACGCACACGCCCTGATGCAGTGCTGACTGTACTCACAGGGTTCTGATTGGCTGGGAAGTGTCACATGGTGATCCTTGACTCCGTCAAACAGGAGTTCGGCTCCTCCTCTGAAAAAGGAAACACAAAACACCTTTCTATAAAATCTGATGGATATTAACCTGCATCTATTACACTTTTTTTACAATTTCTTTTTCCTCAACATTTTGAACAAATCTTCTACAAAGTTCTACCAGAGCTTTACCTCTGACAGGTACAAAGCACTGACACTGGAGACTCCTTCCATAAATATTACATAAACTACAGAAAAATTCCCCATATTGATGCGAACATGTTTTTTTAATCCGTTTATTATCCGTACGACTCCCCGCGTATGAGCTGTTACTATAGAAACCATAACGTATCCGAATATAAATGAACGAACTACTGTCAGAGCTGCTGCTAGAGAAAGTTAATCAACATCTTCTGACCAATCAGAATCCAGAATTCGACAGAGCTGTGGGGTAAAAGAAACTCTGGTTAATGTAAATGAAAGCTGCACATGAAAGCAGATTAGTTCTCCCACAGAGACTCACACAGAGTCTTTCCTAGAACAAAAGCCCGACTTCCTCTTGTCCACTTTCCCTTTCTTTCAGTCGTTAAGAGGATCATCTCGCTCCACAGTCACTCCGCAGGAAGCTCTCCTCCTCTCAGAAGATGTTCTGAAGATGCCTCGGCTAACGTGTTCAACAATAATGACGTAATAATACCTTCCAGTGTTTATTCACGTTTTGGGAAAGTCAAGCATTCTTCAAGGTGGATAATCAGACTTCTTTCCTCAATTATGGCACAAATCACTAACTAAGCACTAAGTCACGTGTGTCACGTGTGAACTGGGATCATTCACGTAAATTAACACGCAAGTTATACAAGTATAATTGTACATCTGTCTCTCTAAGCCACTTCTGACGAATCACTGATGTCATTTCCGGCTCTTTTAAGCGAGTCAGATCAAAAGAGTCGACTCTTTTGACTCATTAGCATTTTTCCTCCCATAAACCAGACAAAGTTCGTCATATTGTGGTCAGTGGTTGTTGTTCTTTGCCTAACTGTGGCTGAAATTGTTCCAAATTTACACAATAAAACTATTTTGCATCGTATTTTATAAAATCTATTAAATCAGAAAGGCAATTTTTATTTATTTTAGCATTTCTACTATGAAATAGTCATTTAAATAAAGGCTTTGTAAATCATTTCTATTTGAAGTGTGCCTTGGATTATAATTTTTCCCCACCAAAGAGCACCGTCAAACACACTCCATAGAACTTCTGAGCACACCGGATTTGTGTTTTGTTTTGTTTTTAATTTCAGATTTTTAAAAAACATTTAATGCAGCTCAGCGTCAGGATTAAACTGAATCTGTGAATGAAATTTAAAATCCAGGAGCAATGGGATTAAAGAGACTCTACGTGTTTCATATAAATCTAAAACCAAGATCAAATGATGATTATTCTACACAAGGTTTGGTACGGCTTTGATTTAATCCAGATTAAAGTTGAATCTGTGTCGATGCAGGTCGTCTAAAACGTGTATATGAAAGCGAGATGGTGTTGATGTTAGAGAAGCAGCGCAACGCTAAGCGAGATGTAGCAGCAGGTGCAAGTTCCATAAAGAGCGCTCACATCTCCTGCAGAAAGCCCGGTTGTCCTCCAGATCCTCAGCTTTTGGCCGCTGGCCCGCGTTCCAGCAGCACAGAGAGACGGAGAGGGTCAGTAAGGCCACTCACACACACCATCGCTCTTTTAAACACACACACAATGAGCCGTGAGGACTTTTATATGGTGCCAAGCATTAACTTTTTACAGCACGCATGACCTCAGGCTGTGGTTTGTTCACGCAGAGACTCTGCATTTATTCTCTAAACGTAGTAAATTGAAAGAAAGATGAGGACTCTGTGTGTTTTTTTTAGCTTCTAACTCTGATTTAAGAGTCAAGTTTAATCTGGAAATGTCTTACACACTGCCCTTTGAGTGTCTGTGGCACAAATATGGATTAAGAATGATCTCTAAAGGCCAAAGTGTGGAAAAAACCTGAACTATTTCTATAAAGTATAGTGTTCTAGGTTCTGAAATTTGACATTAATGCATTTAATGCTTTTTGCATTAATCTATGAAGTAGTGTTTAATATCAAGCGCAATGGAAAGGAAGGGAAAGAAAAGAGAGAAGTTTTTAATGAAGGAGGATAAAAAAAAGTTCAGAAGAAAGAAAGGAAGTTGGAAGAGAGAAAGTTTGTAAGGAACAAAACGCAGAAGGAAGGAAGGAAGGAATCTCAGAATGAAACTCAGACGGAAAGAAGTTCAGAAGGAAATTCAGAAGAATGGAAGTTCAGAAGGAAGAGAAGTTGTTCAGAAGGTTCTCTAGAAGTTTGGAAGGAAGGAAGTTTAGAGGGAAAGAAAGAAGCTCGGAAGGAAATTCAGAAGAATGGAAGTTCAGAAGGAAGAAAGGAAGTTCAGAAAGAAAGAAAGAAGAATGGAAGTTCAGAAGGAAATTCAGATGTTCAGAGGAAAGTACAGAGAGAAAACATAGAGGACAGATAACACAGTACCAAATCATATAATTACACAAGTGTCGTGTCTACGAAGAAACAAACTCCAGGCCCCGCCCACTATTATGCAACACAAGATAACAAACGGAACATCATAGAGAGAATACAGACCTATAGATGCTTTATATCACCATCATCGATATGCATCTCAGTGTTTAGCTGATAGTCAGTGAGCACAATTCTAACTGGTGTACATTCACAATCCAATTTAACAACTGCATCTAATCCACAAAAATAAATTCATTCAATTCTTGTCATTCATATTTATATAGCGCTTTTAACAGTGGACATTGTCCCAGAGCAGCTTTACAGAAATATATAAATTCAGGATATAGATTTTAAATGTATGAATTTATCCCTAATGAGCAGCCAGAGGCGACGGTGGTGAGGAAAAACTCCCTGAGACGATATGAGGAAGAAACCTTGAGAGGAACCAGACTCAAAAGATTCATCTGGGTGACACCGGATAGTGCGATTATAAATAAATATATCCCTTCTATAAATGTGCTAATACTACATACTCAAATACTATGTGCAGATGTGTAACCAGGAAATTCATTACAGTTTCTACATGAAGTCTGTTTTACTGAACTTCTCCACTGTTCCCTGATGGAGACTTGAATGCAGAACTGTTTGTGGTAATTGTAGTGCTAAAGCTATCTCAAAATTAACAAAGAAAAAAAGGCATTTGGTGGAAAGATATACACAGTGGGGGAAATAAGTATAGACCATCAATGTACTAACCCAGCTGATATTAATTTGCACAGATAGGGGGTATAATTACTTACAGATTTCAGCTGGTTCCTTGCCTTGGAGAACTGCTTTTTCTTAGCGTGTTCAATACTTTTTTCCCGTGTCATTCCACTTTATTACACATAACTTTATTTATGGACTTTAATGTTGTGAATTCTTTATATTTCCGGATTTCCTGAGTTAAAACTGATGTCTGGTGAAAATTTCATGTGAATAACCTCATTGGAAATATATTTACTGAAAAAAACGTTGATGCGTCCAATACTTATTTCCTCCACAGTATTAAAGTGAACTCAGCTATTGTGTACTGTGAGGAGCACTATGGAGTCGGTCATACAGGGTGAATAACGTGCTAAAGATTCTCTTCACATGCTCAGAAAAGACGTGTGCAATTTACAGCGATAGTCATATCATTCAATCGTATTACTCAGGCCTAATATTATTATTTTTTAAAGCTACTGAATTAAATAGAGAGTAGATTAAAAACTCCACCAACACTTAAATTCTATCTTCCTGTCTCTCCATTTACTTACGATTAAAAAAAATAAATAAAATAATTAAATAAATAAAAAAATTCAGATCTGTTTCTTGCATCCTTTTTCCTTCCCCACTTTTTGTACTGTTTTGTTTTCTTCTCTCCAGCTCTTTTACGAGTGGCTTTAACAATCCAATCCAATCAATCAGTAAAGAAACATTATATTGGGATTAAACTGAACGCTGCACTGATACTCTGGATCACGGTTTATAGCTTTCTAACTCGTTATCACTCGAGTTTACGGATTTATTTGATAAGAAGGGATCAGGTGTTGAATGTTCTGCTATACTTTTCCAAAAAGAGAAAGTTAAATAATTATTGTAAACAAATTGTCTTAATTATTAACAAGATCAGAATCAAGAGCTGCGTTCTTTAGACCTTTCAGTGTCTCTTTGGCTGTATTTTGCAGACGTTAAAATAAGGAAGGAAACTTTTTATTTACACAAACTTATAGATTTATTTAGGTGATAAAACTTTAGATTCTAAAATAATTTCGTTGATTTAAAAAAATAGATTATAAAATGCATGAAAATATTCCAGATGAGATCATTTTAAGATAAACACTACGCGATTTGTTAAGAGTAAAAATCGCCATTAAGCTGAATACGAATGTCTCTCTGCTCCCTGTACTAGTGCACTTACTCAGGATATACATGAATGCGTCCTGCACCCTATGTAGTGCACTACACAGTCAATAAGAGAGCCATTTGGGCTTCAGCCTCACACTGCACAGGAGCAGGACGCTTTCTCAAAACGCCTTCTTTAGTTTAAATAAACGCTCTTTATAGGAGCGAGAAAAAAGTGTTAATGTGTCAAAAGAGTCGTGAACAATATGTCACGTGGTGCAAAACAACAAACAAACAAACTACAACCGCGTATCGAGGCAATGAAATCATACAAACCCGAACTCTAGATGTATCGCTATGGGCGCCGCCATGACAGTCTCTTCAAACCGGAACTCGTTAGTCGCTTTCACCGGAAGTGACGAATTTTGCGACGCGCCTAAAATGTTCATTTATCTTTTTCATTTGGTCACTATCGTTATTGTTTTAGATGTCCCTGATATTTATCTCGAACTTATATTATATTATTTTACGTTTGTTTTTATGTATATACCCATTAAATAATTAATACACAAATTATTTTCTTCAGTACAATATCATGAAGGAATAAGTTTCAAACATTTACTAATTTAATAATTTGTGAGACTGTTTCAACTTTTCAAGATGTTTATTTGTGTGCCAGAACCATAACTCTGTGTTTGCCCTTTCAAATGAATAATTTATGTAGAGAAATATAGAAATAATGAAAGAAATGAGAAATCATTTTTGATGTAAGTCGTGGCTGATAAATAGTATTATTTTATAACACTTTATACAGTATATTAGGATGTTTAACAGCTTTATTAATGTCACATAAGGTAGATAAATGTAGGTGATATATTTCAGTGTTTTTGTACCTTCGTAAATAAATAAATAAATAATTAGGTGTTAAATGATTAAAAAGCATGACCCCCGCCCCCAGTCTCTCCCATCTCTGTCTCTCTATCTTGGGCTCGGTCCTGATTGGGGGTTGAACAGATTGAATATTGAATTGCAAATCCAGTGCCTTCTGTTGGGGTCCGTAACCGTGTTGGCCCATTGCAGTCGGCCATTCATGTGTTAATGTGGAGCGTGAGGAGGACCAAGGAGGATCGAGGGGCTTGGGAGAGTCAAACGAGGAAACCCCCCCCACACACACACACACACATCCAGGACTCGGAAGTGACAAACTGCCATAGGGCTTTTGTGTACATTTTAATTTGTGTGTGTGAAAATTGCTTCTATAGTTTGCACAAGCGCTACGAGGCTAATGTTACTAACAAGTAATGGGAGCTTACAGCTACCAGTTTAGCGCTGTGCAAACTGCACGTCTAAATCATCACACAATCACATCAATAACAGCATACAAACCACGTTAACTTTATTACCTGAAGCCCTTCATACAACTAACATACAAGCTTCACATTCAGACCTTAGGCCACACCCCCTACCTGAGTCTCCATTTCAGGTGAAGGGGAATCGTGAACCTGAACTTTTCCCTTTAATAGCATACTGCTTGTCTTTATCATGATAAATTTTATTTCAATACTTTTTATCACATTTCAAACTGAATTGTTCAAAATTGTGACATTTTTACTTTTCACTCTTTTTTTAAACACAAATAAACGTTTTGTTTGTTTTTTTATTTGGCAGTTTGTTTACAAACCAAAATATTGTGATTAATAAAAATGATTTTAGGTATTGTAATATAATAGATAATAATGTTATCATATCGCTCATCTCTACTATGATTTACAGATTAGCTTTAGTTTTCCAGATTCTCTTAATTTGACATTATTTAGAGGACAATATGCTCCTTGGTGGACAGGACGCTCTGTCGTGGACAGTGTGTGCCAGCCTCCAAACTGAGAGTGTGTATGAGTGTGTCAGTGGTGTCAGTATGTCCTGTCTCTGACTGGCACCCAGCTTACAAACACAGCTGTGAGACTCACACACACACACACACACACACACACACACACACACACACACACACACACACACACTGAGATTACATCATGGCCATTGTGAAGTCACTCTTGCTTGTGTTGTGTTTCACAGATATTCCTTCAATGTCATAAACAACTTTAAAATTGATGTGAATATATATATATATACTGTATACACACACACACACACACACACACACACACACACACACACACAAGTATCTATTTAACCCCTAACATTTTTGTCTTTTTCATTAAAATAAAATAAAAAAAAAAGTCTGTGTTAATGCAAACACCATAAATTTTGCAGAATGTGTGTATTTTTTTGGAATTTTAATATTTCACCCTCGTTTGCTTTCATAAATCTATTTTAAACTAGATACACACAATAGTTACACTATGGGAAGAAGGTAAGACAGTGGAGGCAGTGTGATGCTCTGGGCAATGTTCTACTGGGAAACCTTGGATCCTGGTATTCATGTGGATGTTACTTTGACACTTCAGAGGACGAGTCAGAGCTGTTTTGGTGGCACAAGGGACCTACTTCTACACAATATTAGGCAGGTGGTTTTAATGTTATGGCAATATGTATATGTATATAACAATATGTGAGCACACACACGTGAAAAATAATGATTCATACGCCCTACATATGAAATGAAATAGAGTTTGTGGAAAGAAATCACATGTCCTACATTACATTACAAAATGCTACCATGTACAGGTATCACATGTGAGTCATGTGATTATTAACATGTGATGTACATGTGACTTTTCTGTAAGGGTCCCACATACTAGTGGGTGGATGTGCGATGCTAAATTTCCCTCTGTGTGTGTGTGTGTGAGATTCCCTATGTTACAATGGTCTCTCACCCAGTTTTCCCGGGAAAGAATCGGGATCCACCGCCACCCTGACCAGGAGTTCAATAATAGAATGAATGAGCAGCTGTTTCACTGAAACCTATGTTTCATTTTAACTTCTTGGAATTTTAGCTTTTGTAAATGAATTGTAAAAAAAAAACAACAAAAAAAAAACAGAGGTAAACTATATGGCCAAAAGTATGTGCACCCTGATCATCACACCAATACCTGGTTCTTCCTCAAAATGTTTCCACAAAGTTGGAATAACACAATTGTATAGAACATCTCTGTATACTGTAGCATTGCAATTTCCCTTCACTGGAACTAAGAAGCCCAGACCTGTTCCAGCATGACGATGCTCCTGTGCACAAAGCGAGCTCCATGAAGACGTGGTGTGTGAAGGTTGGAAGAAGGTAGAAGAACTCGAGTGTCCTGCACAGAGCCCTGACCTCAACCCCACTGAACACCTTTGGGATGAACTGGAACTGGAGTCTCCTCACATCATCACTACATCAGCACCTGACGTCAACCTCACTGACGCTCATGTAGCTGAATGATCACTAATCCCCACGGCCACGCCCCAAAATCTAGTGGAAAGCCTTCCAAAGGGGGAAAAATCTGGAATGAGATGTTCAACAAGCACACATGGGTGTGATGAAGACTAGTACAGGATGTTTGTTTTCCTGGAAATGACAAAGTCTAAACTTAATATGCGAATATCTCCAGAACTATTTTTTAATAGATATTCTGATATTGGTGTCCATAACACTAAGGGACAGGTACAAAAAACTCTGAAACACTGATCTGGATTTCAGGGGAACTTTAAACAAACAGGAAGTGAAATCACTGGTAGAGGATCAACAGGAAAGAAGCAGAAACAGTTGATGCATGTCTTTTTGCTATGAGTAATGAAATATTTTATTATCAGTGTTTATTATTAAAGTTAGTGAGCAGCTGTAAGGTATCATTTACAAACTTTCCTGTAATTAACTTAATTAATCTGGTTACTGAAGTAATTGTACAGAGAAACTGGATGTAAGTAAAGTATGGGTAATATGCCAAAGTCTGACTCAAACATATCAGCATTTATTTAATAATAATAATAATAATAATAAAAAAAACTCTGTAAAAGTAAACATTTAAACCGAGCAATGCAGGTATTATTTATTTACGTATTTAATTAAATATTTTACTGAATCAGATCAATCTAGAATTTGACTGGTTGAAATGAATGCCAAGGTGACATTAGCAACAACAACAACAACAAAAACCTAGCTAGCAAGCTCACCAAGCTTAAAGCTAGCTGCAAATGTGATTAGATATCTTAAAAACTCATTTTTAGAGAGTGAAATCACGAATCATTCTCACAGCAATGTAAATAAAGAAATGTCAATAAAAATACCACGCCATGACATGTGAGATTTTAACGAGTACTTTGAAGGCAGGGATGAAAATGTGAGGAATCTTTCGCTTGTAAATGTAACTGAGTAAAAATATAAAATTTAAATAATATTCGAGTAAAGCACAAGCTTAAGTACTTAAGTAGAATAACATTAAGTACAATTACTCAAGTATTTTCCACTCCTGATTATAGGTACTGGGGTTTGGGTTAATGCTGTAGTTAGCTAAACATGTTGGTGTGGCTGCTAACATTTAACGTTAGGGAAAGGTTTGTTAGTGTAAAAATGTGTCAGAGTTAACACAAAGTGCACAGTCTGTAAATGATTATGGTCCAAATTACACAAAATTTCATTCTGTCTAACTTTTATAGCTATAAAGCTCTTTCTTTTCGCCTGAGCAGGTAA
>JANDJT010000060.1:912604-924022 GCA_024331685.1 Stegophilus panzeri
ATTTCAAATCACTCCACAGTCTTCAAAGGTAAAAACAGTCTGAAATCTGTAAACATTTAGTTGTATTATTACAAGGATTTGAGATCTTTATCAGGAACCAGGGTGAGGTCCAGGGTGAGCTGCTCAACCTGACACACTCTCCCAAAGACTGGATTTCCACCATCTCCACAGCATTGTGTACTGTGTGTGTGTCGGTTGCCACATATTGCTCCTTGTACGCAGAAATAAAAATAAACATATAATAATAATAATAATAATAATAATAATAATAATAAAATGTATAAAAAGGAGATTTTTGTAAAGAAAGTGGTTGTTGAGTTTTGGCAACATTACATTAAGACGTTAGATGCGTGACTGAGTGTGACGTGTCTCTGAGTGTCCGGGACGATGGCGTGATGATCATGCATACTGAGATCACAAAAAAGATGTTTCTCAATCCCTCATGTCCCGAGTCACAAAAGAGATTTGGGTGTCAGGATTTTTAAACTCCGCCCCTGCCATAGTTCTGCGTTCCATACGGTACATGGCGCCATCCCATCTGGACAAACCCCACCCCCTTTTGTACCTTATTCGTAGATTGGATTCGATATGCTCCTTTTCCGTTTCCTCTCTCGCTTTCCTCTGTCTTTATAATGGTCTCTCCCAGAAGTGGGAAAGACAGTGAAGTGTTGGACAGTACCAATGTGTCAGACGGGGATGGGGGGTGCTGCTATAGCTCGCTGTGGCGTACAGGAGGTTCCAGCTTGTGCGAAAGAGCCGTGAGGACTTTGTCGAACTTCTCGTAGCGTTCGCTCTGACTCCCCTCGGAACCTCGGCTTCCCCAGAGCAGCCTCATCTGGAACTCCGTGCAGAAGATCTCCGATACTTCCTCTCTCTCCTGAAAGTCTGCAAACACACACACACACACACACACACACGGGTTAACACACTTCAGTGAACGTCTTTGCCATTCTCTACTCAATCCCGTATTCTCAGTTTGCCGTACGACTAGCCTTGTACGGAAAAGGGGTGGGGCTAAGTTAGTGTTCCATCTGGAGGCGGAGCTAATATACATATATATAAGCTTGACATGAAGAAACTATCAAGGTTTATACTACTACAATCCTGCAGATAATTTTTTCCCATGTTGCCGATTCAATGAATTCTTTAATTAGTTAATTAATTATTACCCAATATAGCTTTAAACTCATTTCAATTGTTAGTAACAGAAATGATATTTATGGTTAACGTTTTGTATCGGTTGTGTAAATGTGCTAAAAACACTCAGTACCGTGTAGCTTGCTCTCGGCGTTGGTGCGGTACAGGCCTCCGTGGTGTGCAATGCTGCGTGCTGCTTCTAGGTGGCTCATGACCACATCCACGCCACATTCTGAAGTATCCCACGGCTCTGGCCCCTCCCCCACAGCCACGCCCTTCTCCAACAGACACAACACGGGCACCACATGTGGGAAAGACGTACTGGACAGCACAGAACTCTCTGAGAGACACATACACACACAAACACAGGTGATGGGACAAAAGCAACACTGTACACAATTTTTTTAAAAGATGGCAACGTATAGGTTAAAGATTATCCACATAAACACACAGCCCTATTTGGACGGGATTAGTTTCTCTAGAGGACACCTGTAGTAACTTTCTTTTTTACACATCTCCTCCGTGATAAAAGTCGCACATTCGAAAAGTAATTACATTAACGCTGAGTTAACTCGGATGACTGCATCACCAAGGTCCTGTGATCATATCTAATATTTATTTTCTAATGTTAAATTATTAAATGCTGAAACTTACGGTGGAATAAAAAATCATGTTCAAATCAAGTGCTCATTTTTATTTATTATAGTTATTTATATAAAAAATGAAACATTTAATAAAATGGCGATATATAAAGTGGATTTACACATGTATTTAAAAAAACATTTAAAAAAATTTGGATAAAGATATCAAAATATCCACGATATCTCAGAAGTATATTGTGATATAATTTATCATGAGGTCAACATAACATTGTTATATCATACACCTCTACATTTACCTTAAATAAGCCAAAATAAAAAAACTGAATTTGTTTTAAAATCCTTTTATTCTTCTATAAACATATTTTGGTTATCTGTTGATTTCAACCGTAATTGCTTTTTTGCTAAGTTTGCTTTTATATTTCTCAGAAATGATACAGTGATTCGGCTTCACATGAACGTAATATATAAAATAAGAGGTCGATTGCATTTAAAGGTTGATGATCGATCAGAGAAGGGTCCGCTATCGTTAAACAGTACGAGAGCGGCCTCTAGAGGCGAAATAACAACTATCGCTGACAAATTTTGTTGTGTTATTTGCAGTGTTTTTTTTTTTTTTAATTCTTTTTGGACGTATTATTATTTGTTATTTACAGTGTTCTTTTTTGGTTCAGTTTGGATGTATATCTTTTATTAACTTTAATATTTATTAATAATTAATATGTATTAATATTTCTATATTTGTATGTATATCATTTTTAAAAAGTGTAGTACATTTTCATGGTACAGTCAGTACTGTTTCAGCAATATTTTACTTTCAGTGTTATGTTTTCATTCAGTAGCAAGGTTAAAAACAATCGGTTGATTAATCGGTTATCAGCAGGTAGGTATTACTTAGTCAGGTAGGCCCGACTTTTCCTTAGTTTTTTCTTGCATATTATAAGTGAACTGATTTTATAGCAAAGTACAGTAGAGTAAAGCTCTTATCATTAATACATCATCTATTTTTTTCTATTTATTGTAAATTATACAACTGCTATGCTCATTATTTCAATTGTTATAGCATAAAATATATAACTGCATAAAGAAAGACTGTTTTGTGGATGAACAAACTTGCAAAATGCACATTATATTCCTGGAAATAAATGTTACAAACAGCAATTAATAAGAAAGTATGCATCTTTGTTAAGAACATGTCTACATTTTAACTAAAAGAAAACAAAAAATGAGGTAATGGATGATAGATTGTATAGACAGATCTCTAGCTAGCCCAAATCCTCACCTTTGCTTTCGTTTAAGCCCTTCATGAAGGGTTTGAGCCTCTTCTCATACAAAATGGCTCCCTCCGTATGTCTCTGTCTCAGCGTCATCCACGTCTGGTCTAAGCGTGAGATCTGAGAAACACACCAAATTTAAGTCCACATCATGACCGAGATGCTCCTGAAGAAATGAAGATGTTTTAATAGACTTAAGAATTCTGTCTCTCCTCTGACCTGCGGGAGTTCAAGGGCTCTCATGATGGCGGCAAATCCGAACATATTTCCCATGGTGCTCTTGAGCTCTGCTGCCAGCTGGATGGTCTTATAGAGCAGAGCTGCTCGTTCCTCCGTACTGCCCGTACAGCCCAGCAGGTCCACTGCCATCATTATGGACATGGTGTAGAACCTGCGGAGAAAAAAACAAGGAAAGTAGCACAGATGGCCATCAGGTCAGGTCACATCATCTAGAACATTCCGTCTGAGTAAAAGAACATTACTGAGAACAAAGTGAAACATTAAGTGACTCAACTAGTTTGTGTTAGTGTTTACTTTCTGCAAAATCAACAACATTGTGTGGTGGAGAAACGTAATGGAGCTATATGCAAATGAGGTTCACCCACCACACTGTTTTTAGCCAATCAGAGTGAGGGTAAGAACTGAAAAAAACAGACTAGGAAGACTTTTAATACACTTTGAAACAATTAGCATAATTAAGCAGGTTAATTTTAATGAATTCTTAGCAATATTAGCATATCACAGTCCTGGGAAATAAAGATTACATCTAGATTACAACTTACAGGTCGAAAACTACAATCGTTAACCATCCAAAAAAACCATTAAAGAACCCATTTTTCAAAGTGTGTATGACTTTTATTTTGTATTATGATTAATTATTTTTCCAAATTTGATTTGAATGAAGCTAACGCTAGCTAGAAATCCTGCTAGTAACAATAAGCAAGCTAGCTACATGCTTTCTACAGCACATGCTATCTAACTTTTTCTGTCTGTCCTTCTTTTAGGAATCCTTAAAGAATCGCGAACACTACAACAGAGGGCTTCCCATTCCCTTCAGGGTTCAAAGCAGAACCCCGAAAGCTAGAACCGTTACTGATCCAAACAATCATAGATGAATAATATTAAATACAACTACAAAATAGCAAAAACTAATTTCGAATGGTTTGTTTTCCAAAAAAAATGTGTTCAATATGGTCTAATATTGTTTTTCTTACATTTTATTCTTTACTTATAGTAAGGCTTTCTCAGAAATCCTGTCAGATTAGCTTATGGTAGTCCGCTAGCTAGCATCAGCACTGAAGATACTGTATAATATGACTTTAAAAACCACTTAAAATCACAATTGCTTAAAAAAAAGCTTATTTCAACGAGAATGATTAGTGGGGAATATTATAAACATTTATCAATATTACATTAACACTCTTTAAGAGATTTTGTTAAATTAGCTATAATTACCAGTGATAGTTAGGAACATTTGAATATGAATATATGAATATAACTTAAAAATCCTAAGATATCTTGTCAAATTAGCTCATGTTAGCCAACTAGGTAGCTTCAGCATTGAAGATCGTGAGTATAACATGGCTTGAAAATCACGTTGCTAGCTAATATTAGCAGTGAAGATTATAAACATTTATGAATATGACTAACACTCTTTCAGAGATTTTTGTTAAATTAGTTAGAATTAGCAGTGAAGATCGTAAATTTTTATGAATATGTCGTAAAAACAAAGGAAATCCGCAGAAATCCTGTCAGGTTATCTAATGATAGCGAGTGAACGGTACAAATTATAATATAACACCAATATAAGTTACAAATCCTCCTAAATCTGGTCAAGTTAGCTCCTGTTAGTCAGGTAGCTAGCATCAGTAGCAAAGATGAATACTGAGAACTTTCAGAAATCCTGTCAGAGTGCTTCATGTTAGCGAGCTGGCTAACAAAATCTGTGGAAATTCATTTGCATATATGAATGCTAATTACTTCCTTGTTCCTACTTCCATATATGGAATTAGAAGGCTCTTATTTTCATATATAGACTCAGGGACATGCCATGTACAGTATGTGCCTTTACATATCCATGTACTTTTGTGTGTGTGTGTGTGTGTGTGTGTGTGTGTGTGTGTGTGTGAGACCTCTCGAGCAGGTCCAGTCTCAGCTGATGGCCGTGTGGTAGAGTCAGCAACTCCAGCCCCGAACCCACTCCCATCATCCTTTGCATCTCCTTGGTAACACCCAGTATCCTAGCAACCTGCAGATGGCCACACAGTTGCCAAAGGAACATTTAATCTTGGTCTTGCTATTCAAATTTATTCACACACTCAGGACCAGCAACATTTAATTAATCTGTAATTCAGGTCTTATTGCATAATGACGAGCTTTAATCTGATTGGATGGAGGCAGAATTGGAGGAAGTGGGCGTGTCCTCTGAGCGGATGTTAACACGAGAAGACTGAACATATGTAAGTTTGCTGAAGTGTGAGATGTTAGAGGTGTGTTCACTGGTCCCAGATGTTACCAATCAGTAATGTTTGTTTGTGTGTGTGTGTGTGTGTGTGTGTGTGTGTGTGGTGTCTACTTAAAGAAATACACAAACAACAAAAATGCTAATTTTACTAATGACGAATGAAAGCTAGTAGCTATTAATTAGCATAATTAGCATTAATATTCATTACTAGCCAGGCAGAAACACTTTACGTATCTGTTGTGTACATTTCTTTTGCAGGGGTTCCTGAAATGTTTAAGACTGTTTATGTGAAAGTAGGTCCGTGTGTACCTTATGTTACATTCAAAACAAAATTGCAAGTTCCTACTTGATGGTTCTGAATTCCGAGGAAATATTTTACTGTCCAAAGTCCACTCTAACTCTCAGACTACTTTCCTTTTATGGTCACTGTTTCCTGTTTTCATTTAGACTCTTTCTACTGCTAGGTTGCACTTGGTTCCTGTTTCCTACTTTCCATATTTGGTCACAACTTCCTTTTCCCATTTCTGTTTGATGCTAACTCTAAAACTTCTGACGGTATGAGCCTTCGTAGGTTAGACGTGTGTGTGATATAACACTTATGTTATACATTATAAATACGTTCTAATACATTCTAATACATTTTCGTACCGTGCAATCGGCCTTGGTGATGTGTTTGGCTGCTGTTTTAGGGTCGACTTCAGCTAACAGTTCCTTCACCCTCTTCAGGACTCCCATCTCCAGGGGCTTATTCTCTGCAGGAAGCATGGCCGATTGGTACTGCCCAGGTCTCAAGCACGAACTGCTCTCCACTAGAGGAAGGGTGAAGCTCTCTCCTCCATCGGTGGGGGCGGAGCCTGGCCCTCGGCCCTCCTCCACCCTCAGCCTCTCCACGTAGCTCTTGGATGGAGGCGTCGGGGGTTGGCCCGGCCTCAACTCGCAGTAACTGCCCCCTCCTTCCGAACCGTCTGAGGGGCAGCCGTGAGCGCTGGGGAGCATGTCCGAGTACACGACATTGTTATTGGAGGAGGAAGGGGAGAGGTGAGGCTCACTGGAGCGTCGCATCACCGGCGAAGGTGGAATGACGGCCAAAACACGTCCGCCCGAGCCATGTCTGTGACGGGAAACTGGGGACGGAAGAAAGAGAGAGAAGATCAGTGAGAGATAAAGTGAGAAAGACATTTGAAGATAGAGAAAGACAGAGAGACATAAACTGAAGTAAATAGACAAAAAGAGAGAGAGATTAAGAGACAAGAATGAAAACAGAAAGAAAGAAAGAAATGGAAAGATATACAGGGGGAGACCGTCACAAAGACAGATCAATAAAGAAAGAGAGAGAGAGATAAATAATTTAAGAAACAAGTAGAGAGACAGAGAAAGAGAGAGACAGACGAAGACAGGCAGATAGAAAAACTAATACAGTTAGACACAAAGAGAGAGAGAGAGAGAGAGAGAGAGAGAAACAAAAGAGAGAAATAAAAAGAGAGGGAGACAAGTGTATGAAAGATAGTGAAAGAGAGATAGCAGACAAGGCAAGCAGACAAACTAATAAAGACAGATGGACAGTGGAACAATAAGTGTATGTGAGAGAGAGAGAGCGAGAGAGAGAGAGAGATGCAGGTGCTTGATGCAGGAAGAGAGAAAAGGAATCAGTAATCATCTCATCAATATTAATTAAAATATCTGATGCATTCTGTCTCTCTGTGAAAGAACCAGTGCCCTACTCTCTCTCTCTCTCTCTCTCTCTCTCTCTCTCTCTCTGTGTGTGTGCGTGTGTGTGTGTATGTGTGTGTGTGTGGACATACTGGAGGTGTAGGCAGGTGAGAGAGGAGCTTCTCCTACAGGGGACAGGGGACAGCGCATCTCCTGGATCTGGTCCATGCTGAGCGCACAGTTCCTCATGGTGTCTTTATGATGAATTGTGGATGGACTGGAGTGACACACACACACACACACACACACACACACACACACACACACATTAAAAACACAACCTAACACACTCCTTCTTCATGTTAGAGCTTCTATCCTGTATGGTGAAACTACGACTAGCACAACCCACGTCTAGCTAAACTCGTGCTGCTACAAGACTAAACAAGCTGGTGACACATTCAGTGCTCAGATCAGACGCAATGCATGCTGGGACTTGAAGTGAAAGAACAACCACTGTGGAGAGAAGAGTGAGAATGAGGGAGAGGTCTATACTAGAACACACACACACACACACACACACACATGCACAAACTCGAACACACACACACACACACACACACACACACACACACACACACACACCAGCTGCATCCCTGCTCCGTCTTCACTTTGGTGTCTGACACTCGAGAATCGGTCGCTTCACTCGACTCGGCATCGCTGATGATGTAAGATGGACAGTTAGACTCCGATCACATGACAGCAGCGATGTTTTTAGAGTTCCTTTGATCATAAAATTACTATTTGTATAAACAATTTAAGGGAAAAATATATATAATTCGGGGGGCATTCATTTAATAATAAGTAATAAAACACTGTATTGATTATTTTCCTATAACGGCACATCCTGAGTGTTTTATTCCTCTTACACCACTGCAATTAATTTGAAGAGTCATACTTTTTATCCGTTTATAGTTACATTGAAAGATTGTGAAACAAATTAGTTCCTGTTCTCACTTACGTTATAGCAGTTATAAACAGCCTTTCTCTCACCAGTCTCTATAAACCTGTTCATCATCATCATCATCATCATCATCTTCCTCGCTCACCTGTGTGGGATGATCTTCTCGGTGGTCAGGCCATCCGTCATGGTGACGCTGCGTCTCTTGATGTGCGCCCCCCGCTGAGCGGACGGTGAATGTGACCCCGATCTCCCACTCGCCAGGGCAAACGTGGCCTCCAGGTACCTGAGGGGCACTGTGCGGTTTACTGGGCACAGCAGCTGAGCGCCGGAGCGCGGGCACACGGGCCGGCCGGTGCCAGCGTGGTGCCGGATCAGAGTGGGCAGCGAGTCGAAGGTCTCGTCCTCCAGGAGGAACTGCACCTTCGTCTGTCCGCTCTTCACCAGAACCTTACTGATGCGGCAGTGCACCACATCCTGCTGCCAGCGGCACGAGATCACGTAATCGCCCGCGTTGGCCAGCGAGTCTCGCACCAGGAAATCCCCGCTGCGCAGAACCAGCGTCTCCGACACCTGCAGAGAAGTTTTAGATGTTATATGTTACACATGTGCAGAAACTGGAAGATCTGTAAAGCTGTAAAAACAATGATTTTAATCAAACTACTGAATCATTCCTTCTTCAGGGTGCAGATTTAAATGGTTGTGCTATAATCTTCATTTATTTATTAAAGTACTTCCATAATGTGTGTTCTGCAATGTATTATACAATAATTAACATTATATTACTGAATTATATCTATAATATAATCTATACATTAGTAATATGTATCTAATATTACTATCTATAACCTAATATAATAATAACACTAATTATATAATTATAGTTATCAATTATCTGGCACAAAAGCCATTCCTCCGTCTTTTGGACAGGCACAGAGGCCACGCCTTCTTTAGTAAGACTGACAGGCACAGAAACCACACCTCCTTCCTTTGACCAGATATACACACAAACCCTGTCTCCTACCTTCAAACTGCCAGATACAGAGGCCATGCCTCCTTTCTTTGAATCATATACACAGAGGCCACACCTCCTTTCTTTGAAATGAGATAAACATATGCCACACCTTCTTTCTTTGAACCTATATACACATAGGCCACGCCTTCTTACTAGCAGTGATAGGCACATTGACAACACCTCTTTGGCCCAATTCTTTCTCCCATAGGCACCACTTTGAATGAATGAAAATGTGTCATAAATATTGGCACCCCTTTCTCACCATCCTAGTGCTCCCGCTATAAAGGTTAAATCAGAACTGTCCACCAGAGGGCGCTGTGAGCACGGCTCTGTTATGCCGCAGCAGAATCGTGACCATTACCAGATCAGGCTTAAAGAGGAGGATGTGGAGATTCCTGTCCTCCAGCTGGACTAACACCAACACACAGATGGCTGTAGTCACACCACAGACAGCGTGGGCAGCTAACAGAGTGCTTTATGCTAACTATCACAGACACACACACACACACACACACACACACACACACACACACAAGATTAGGCTAATACTACAGTACACTACATCAGTGTTTACCTGTTAGTCTCTAATCCCAACCTTCATATACTGAAAATATAGAAACCCATAAACAATTGCCTAAAACAATAATTCAGCAAAAAATAAAATGTAGAAATTAATCCCAAATGCACTCATCCTATCCTGGACTGGTGTCTGAAATGTGCTTTTCTAATTTCACAGTAATGTAACTAACAAGTAATAGAAGCTAATAGCCTCCAGCTTAGCATCGCCAACGCTAACCTTGCCACAAGCAGCTTTGTGGAACTTTTTTAATGAATTATTTTTATGTAAACGTGTGATACTGAGTGAAACGATGTGTTTATAATATTCATATTATAAACTGTAATAAAGGATTCTTGTGACAGACACTAGACTTACATAAATAAAGTACTTCCTGTACTTTATTTACTTATAAATGTATTTATTTACATTTTTTATTCATTGTTGTTTGTTTAGATTTCTTTATAAAGCAACCTTGGGTGTTAGAAAGATACTCGATAAATGTAACATAAGGAAATAAATCAATAATACAGTATAATGTACACACACACACACACACACACACACACACACACACACCTCTCGTGGGATGCGGCCATGGTACCAGCCGTGGCTCCTCAGGTCACTGCTGCTGAGTTTGAGTTCCTCCTCCAGCTCCTTCCTCAGCTTCTCCGGGGGAGACTCCAACAGGTACTTCTCCTTGGAGAACTACACACACACACACACACACACACACACACACACACACACACACATGATTTTAGTTGTATCGAATTTCTTCCAGCAATTATTTTCACTCTTATATTCATGAAAATTAAAAACATACAGAGAAGACAAATTGGGAATTATTTAAAAAAGTAAACAGTACATACAGTATAATACAATTTAAATAAATAAACAAAATACAATATTGTATATGTGCAAATATAATGTTACATATATTTATATCTAATAGACATAAAATAAATACCAGACTAGAATTCATTTACAAATAAATCTGAATGTATTTTTTTCTGATAAAACGTTATTGATTGAAGTGTTAAATCTGTCCTATTTAATGTATTTAAAATGTCTTTCATGAATAATATCTTAAGCCTTTTCATTCCAAGGACGCAGAACACGAAGGTTCGAGAACAACTCCATCATCTCGATCTTATTAAATTCCTGTGCATGTGAATCAGGAACGTGAAAATAAAATCTTCACGCAGTTCATCATCACTTCGGTTCTCACCTAATACCCACAGAGCCGAGCTTTAAATATCTCCTATATCACATCACACACACACACACACACACACACACACACACACGTTGAAGCTCAGATCTGGTGTATAAAAGACTTCCTCGTGTCACACAGATACAGTGGGAGGAATAACAGACGAGGAAGAGTGAGAGAGTGAAGAGAGAGAGGAGAGAGAGAGGAGAGAGAGGAGAGAGAAAGAGAGAGAGGAGAGAGAGAGGAGAGAGACGAGAGAGAAAGAAAGAGAGGAGAGAGAGAGGAGAGAGAGGAGAGAGAAAGAGAGAGAAGAGATAGGAGAGAGAGGAGAGAGAAAGAGAGAGAGGAGAGAGAGGAGAGAGAAAGAGAGAGAGGAGAGAGGAGAGAAAGATTCACAATAGACGCTTTGTGTGTTTCAGCTGAGATGAAGTTCATGCACAGTGTCAGAGTGTAAGACCATGACCTTGAACAAAACACACACACACACACACACACACACACACAGAGAGAGAGAGAGAGAGAGAGAGAGAGAGAGAGAGAGAGAGAGAG
>JANDJT010000060.1:933099-950305 GCA_024331685.1 Stegophilus panzeri
TGAGCATGTGGTGCATATGGTGTCCTACAGGGGGGTCAGTAGAACAGCTCCAGCTCATCCTTTACTGTGGCCTGGAAAAGTCCTCATGAGCAGGTCTGTCCACTTGGACTAAGGACAGATTTTTCAGGTTACTGCATGTGGTCACGGCGATCATTAGATCAGAGGGTGGGTCTAATCCCTACATATGTGCACTGAATAGGTTATAGCACATTAGCTTCTACACCTCTATGTGCTATATGGATAATTAACAGCTATTCAGAATTAAGTAGGTATAGTTCTGCTGTAATTTCCTGGAAATGTATTCCATTCGTAGTCAGTTTGCTAATGGCTAATTCACAATAAACTGTCTTCTATCTCCTAAGAGTCCACGCCCCCTCAATTCAACTAACAAGCACAGAAGCCACGCCCCCTTCAATGCTCATGTCTGATGATGATTCAGAGCTTGTCCTGATGCACGTGTCTTTGCATCCATCAGCTCACGAAATAAGCAGTCATAACCACATTCACCCTCATCCTCCCCCCTGTTTAAACAGAGCGCCCAATTAAGGGCCAATTTACAGCCGCTGAAAGGTCAAAGGTTAGGAGCAGTGATGGATTGTGGGTCATGGGGGCGCATTAATATTACCTTTTAACCCTGTGACTAGCAATACGCAGCTGAGCATGGAGGATTTAGCTACAGCCCTTTCTTATTGTGATGTATTCCTGTGTGTGTGTGTGTGTGTGATATAGCCTACAGGGATCTAGCTACTTTATGCCATGACATAAGCGTGAGCTTGTGTGTGTGTGCCTTTGTGTGCAGGTGTCAAGTGTGAAAGTGCAAGGCCAGAGGCTTTTACACGCTCACATAAACCACACATCCCACAATGCCGTGCTTCCATGCTGCGTTCGGCGCCTGAGGAGGAAGAGAGCGAGCCGAGGAGTTCAGATACACTTCGGATTAATCAATATGTGTCAGCGAGAGATTAATTGCGCAGCCTGGAAGACTGTCTGGAATTATGAAGACAGACAATCCAATAACGGAGCTGGGGCTGCGACTCTAAGATGATAAAAAACACTCATGTGGGTTAAAAAGCTGAGTCACTCGGTCAGTGCAGGTCATAATTCCTGCTCGTAATAAATTCAAATAAACCCTCAAATCAAACGTATCTACACAGACACATTCGGAAGATGTTTCTTTAAAACTGGAATAACTTCTGAGATATCAAAAACACTTCAAAATGTTATGTTAAAACTAAAAAAAGTTGAGTTCTCCCACAATATGCAACTTTAATAGGAACCTTTTTTTTTTTTTTTAAAAAGAACTCATGTTCTTTTAACAGTTCTTTTAAGAACTGTTGCTGCATTCCTAACTGAGACAGCTGATTTTTAAATTTTCCTATCTATAGTTCCAGGAACCTTTCTTTAGTTCCTGGTCCAGAGTTTCTTAAGAACCAGGAACTATCTGGGTGGAGCCTGTCATATTGAAGGTTGCTGATTGGTCAAACTGTCAAACTGCTCACTGAATGCATTCTTGCACACACACACACACACACACACACACACACACACACACTGTTTGGAAGGACTCCAGGCGAAAATAGATGTGGCCTGACACTAAACACACACCCGATACACAAACACAACAAAGCATTGCCCTCATTGACAAGCTGACAGATTAAATTCTCCTCATCATTACAGACAGACAGATAGACAGACAGGTAGACAAGGAGAGAGAGAGAGAGAGAGAGAGAGAGAGAGAGAAAGAGAGAGAGAGAGACTGAAACAGAGAGAGACAGAGAAATACACACAGAGAGACAAACACAGAAAGACAGAGAGACAGACAGATGCAGAGCGAGATGGACGGATAATGAGAGAGAGACAGGCAACAGAAAGGAAGAGGCACAAAGACAAACACAGACAGACTGACAGAGACAGAGAATGAGAGATAGTGAGAGACAGACAGAAATAAGAGACAGACAGACAAACACACACAAACAGTAAGTGACAGAAAAAAGAGCTACAAAGAAACAGACAGAAAGAGAGAAAGACAGACACAAAAAGATGGACAGACTTTGAAAGACAGACAGAAAGTAGGAATAACAATCAGATGCAGAATAGAGGAACAGCGGAGGAAGAGAAAGTGTGACAGATTACAATAGCGAGAACAAGAGGAAGAGGAAGAGAGAGCGAGAGAGAGAGCGAGAGAGAGAGAGAGAGAGAGAGGTGTTCTTCCTCCCTCTTTTAACCCAAGCTGATGGGATCATACAGAGGCGTGACGCTCGTGTTCAGGTCAGACTGTTGGAGCTGAATGCTAATAAGTGCTGAGGATTGAAAATCCCTGACAGACGCAAGCTGGAAGCTTTCAAACTGACCAGCATCAGTGTGCTGTACTGCAGTCACAGACACACACACACACACACACACACTAGTCAGTGTAATTCTGAACACATTACCGTGTGTCCACAGGCACAGAAAAATATTAGCCAATAATGCTACGTCACAATCCAGTTCAATCAAATGCGCAACAGAAAAGAAAAATGTCAGTTTTGCATCTTAGCTGTTTACTCCAGAGACAAAGCTAGCTAGATTATTCGATCGCAATCTGGTGCAAGTCAGAGTTTTTTCAATTTATTATAATATAGTATATAAGTAAGACAGCTCTGTGATACCATGTTAGCTTTAGTATTAGCAATTTAGTAAAAAAAAAAATAAAAAATAAAAAAAAAAGTTGAATTAGCAAGACAGGAGTTGCTAATCAGCATCAACTTAGTCAAAACAAGTCTTGTAATGTCTTAGATCCACTACTTAGAAATTAATAAGACTAGTTTTTTGACATGGACATGGCATGGCCCCACCTTTGGCATTATGTAAACAAACACCAGCATTTAAAGGATTAAAATTCTGAAAATGAATGAATGTTTGGTAATTATGATTAGGATTAACTGATGCCGGTTAAAAAAAATAGACATTTTTGTCCTCTATGGACCTGTGTGTAACTTTTTATAACTGACGCACAAGCGTTAGCAAAGTGTAATGCTTTAATACTATAATATTCTACACTACACCACAATCTACTACAGTGTTCCATAATAAATACTAAAGTATACTACGGTATATTTTTCATGTGGGTGGTGTATCTTTACCTAACATCATTAAAATAAACTTTCACGAACTGAAAACTAGTCCAGTGTTAACTTTATCTTCGTTTTTATATATATATATATATATATATATATATCTGCATTTTGTCCTTTTAAACTCACCGCAATCTCTATAAGTGGAGGAAAAGACCGACTGAAGAAATCAGACGTCTGGTCTTAGTTTTAATTCAACTTTACATGACTGAATAAATAAAATTATTTCAATTAAATGAAGCAAGCAGGTAAATGAAAACACTATATATTCACTATATCTGCTCACCACATAGGGTGTACTGTAACTTCATGATGATGTGCACTACATGTTCTCTAAAACTAATTTGTAGACTTTTCTTTTCATGAAATATCGCCAATTCTTTTCTATTCTAGTGGGTTGTTTGTTTTGTTCACACACTGATCTGTGTGTTTGGATTCAAAAACACCAAAAACATCCAAAAAGTGTTTGGATGCTATACACACTAAATCACACATCTCTGAAACCCTGTAATGGAGAGCTCAGGGTGGACCGAACTGGACTAACTATGATATAATAACTTTAAAAGCATATTGTGATTGATTTTAAAGTAGCTCCTCCTGTTACATCAGTGCTGTTTGTTCGGACCGCGATGTACAATCGATTACACAATGAGCTCGTACGGTATGTTTATAGATAAACGTTTTATCAGTCGAATATTTCCGATTAAGCGCGGCTCATTTCCCGCTCGTGGACATGGCTAATCGTTGATGCTAATCTTTCATTTTAAAACTGCAGCCTTAAAACAGGATTTAGTGAAACACATGAAGAGGAAGTTTATCACCAGGACGTTTGAAGTCATTCTGTGGAAAGAAGTGTGTGAAATTATTTTCGCTTTACTAAAAGGAAATCAATCTATACTACGTGAATACATGAATAAATTAAACTTTATATGCTCACTACATAGGGTATAACACAATGTTATTGTCCACTGTATGTCCACTCGAACTAATCTGGAGGTTCAGGACACGTGAAAAAGCGTGACTATTGGAAAGTTTACTGCTTGTATATACAGTATATCGTATACTATACAGTATGTCATGTGAGGTAGTATATTTTGTGCAATTTATTAGAATAAAGTTAAATTCCTGCTTAAAACTGCACGAGTGAAAAAGCATTATGAGGACACTTCGACTGGCAAGTCACTGAGTAGTGATTCCTATCTCATTCTCACACACACACACACACACACACACACACACACACACACACACACCTGCTCCCTGTCTCTTCTGATAACATCCTGAATGCTTTTCATGTTACCGAGTTGTTTCAGGTCGCTGCCCAGTCTAGTGTTCACACTGACAGACAGCGTATCACGACTCACTTAGTGTCATCACCTGTCTCTCCTCATCACCCGTCTCACCTACTCATCTCCTGTCTGTCTCCATCACTATCTTGCATCACATCCTCTCTCTCTCTCTCTCTCTCTCTCTCTCTCTCGCTCATTCTCCTCATCTCCCAGTTCAGGCTGCAGCAGAAGGCCCTGGCCCCGGAGCGATTGCGCTATTGGCTGCAGATGATGTCATCCCTTCCAGCGCTCCCTGCAGCGCCGCGTGCTATTGGCTGGAGACCGAACAAGAGACATAGTGCTGACTGAGCTCTCGCTTTCATTCATGCAGAGCCGGGCTTTGTGCCGCCGGAGGCGGGGCCGAGAGCTTGACAGACAGCACATAACAACACACACCGGGTCAATGGAGACATCATGGCAGTGAGACAATACAGGGATTTAAGACTGTTGTGACTGAGGCATCATGGGGGGGGGTGTTAATAAGAGAGAAACCACACCCTGTATACTACTGCACTATTCTGAGTATCCCATGATGCACTGGGATAGTCTGGCAGCCATACTGCATTTCTGCCCATAATGCAGTTCTGTTTTTGTTATTTATCAGGAGTAGAAGGGGAATTTGGAGTATAGCAATTTTACTACACACACACACACACACACACACACACACACACACACACACGAGTTAATCGGTGTCATGCTGATGGGGGTTGGAATAAAGAAGGGGGAGTGGATATAGTATTGCAAGTATGATGCTGTCGCCATGGTGACATTCAGATGAGCACATTGGGTGTTCCCCAAGGGAGGGGGGGGTTTGTAGCGCTGAGTAAGGAGGGGCACACACACACACACACACACACACACACACACACACACACACACACAGGCATCCCACAAATGTCTACAAACATTCTCCCTCCACTCTCTTCCATACTGTGTGTGTGTGTGTGTGTGTGTGTGTGACCTCACCCAATACACTGAGGTGTCATTAGATCAAACACACTCACACACTTACACACATGCATACAAATATCCACAAATATTCACCCTCCACCCTCTCCCATGGTGTGTGTGTGTGTGTGTGTGTGTGTGTGTGTGTGTGTGTGTGTATGATCTAATGACACCTCTGTGTATTGGGTGAGGTCACAAACACTCTCTCTCTCTCTCTCTCTCTCTCTCTTTCTCTTTCTCCACCCTGTACATGATGTCATTGTTGTTTTCTGTTGTTGCCATGGCTCCATCTGGATGTGTTTCCCTTGAGCATCTCAGTACACACACACACACACACACATACACACACACACACACACACACCTCCTCCTCTTCCTCCCAAAGCCGCTGATGTTGGATCCCCCTCTTGACTGCAGCACGCAGATATGGGACAAAGCCGTTCCCTCACACACACACACACACACACACACACACACACACACACACACAAATCTGGGTTAATTTAATTTACTCCACAATAAAAACCTGGAGATTACATGCTCCAAACAGCCTCCAACAACGATTATGAATCCAATCTCCTCGTTCTCCTCCTTCTTTTCGGAGAGGATTTCTTGCGTGTTATCTCCTCACGTCCACGAGGCACAGCACACCTGAATTCATTTACAGTAATTATCCAGTGTATCACTCATCGTCATATAGTTTTTTTCCCCTGCAATCTTAAGCTTTTGTTGCGAATCGCATCCATTTCTGCTGTGCATTTAATATGAACACCATTCTGCTCCATTTTATTTTATTCCCCAGATGATCTATGGTGTTTGGGGCAATAAATTATACATATGATTATTTATTATTCATCAACCAGTAAATCAGCTTTCTGGCACGTTCAGGGCAAAGTGAGGTGTAATAAAGCATGGGGGTTGGAGGGGGGTGGCTTTGTGAGGGAGTTCAAACTTAGGGTCTAACACAAGCATCAAATGTCGGTGCTTTTATTCTAAAATAAACTTTTAGTAGATGGATGGACAAATGGAGGGATGGATGGTTGGATGAATGGATGAATGGAGGGAGAAGTGGAATGGATGAATGGATGAATGGATTGATGGATGGATGAATGAGTAGATGAATAGGTAGATGGTTGGATGGATGAGTGGATGGTTGGACAAGTGGATGAAGAGATGGATGAATTAACAGGATGGATGGATGATAGATGGATGGGTGAGTGGATTGAGAGAATGGATGAATGGATAAATAGATGGACATACAAGAAGATGGATGGATTGTTGGAGGGACAAGTGGAATGCATGGATAAGTGGATGGATGAACGAGAAGATGGATGGATGGACAGACAAGTGGATGGATGGATTGATGGATGGATGGATGAATGAGTGGATGGATGGACAAGTGGATGCATGGATTAGTAGATGGTTGGATGGATAAATGAATGGATAAAGACATAGAAGAATAAAGGGATGGAGGGATGGATGGATGGATGGATGGACGGGTGAGTGGACTGAGGGATTGGATTAATGGCTAAATAGTTGAATGGATGGACAACTGGAATGCCTGGCTAAGTGGATATAGGCTTGGATGGATGAATGGATGAATGGATAAGTGGATGTATGGATGGATGGATGGACAGATGAGTGAATGGACAAATGGATGGAGTTAACAGTTTTATTGACATTCTAGTCATATAGAAGTTACAGCAGAATGAAACAGACTTCTCCAATGCTATGGTATAATATGTGGATGGATGGATGGATGGATGAATGGATATACAGACAGACTTTACTGAGAGAAAAAAGGTGACAGAAGTCTCTCTCAGTTAACCGATAAACCTCAGCTACCTTGATTTTAATCTGCCTCACTTGAAGGTCGCTTTGGATGAAAGTAATAATAAAAGTCTGTATCTTATAAATGTGGTGAACGTCCTCACAAAATATAAGCTCACCACATCTAAAGGGTTCGAGGATAAAAGCCTCCATCACTACAAAGCAGCGTTCGCGTGTGTGCGTGTTCACGTCTGAATGATCCTCCCGACTCGTCCCTGCTTCACTGAGCTTCTTGAAGTCACTCTGCCTTTTCTGTGACCAAAACACAGGTTTAATAAAGTTCTCTAACCGCTTGTTTGTCTCCTGTAGCCGTACACATCCCGAGACACAGAGACGGGGAGGGTCTGATCCACGGGATGAGCGCAGGAACTCATTTCCTGAGTGATCTCAGAGGTCAGAGCTGGACACTGAGGCCAAGTGGACCTACAATGATGCCTTTCTGTGTCTAAAGTCAGAGGCAGATCTCGTAACTCTGACACTCAGTCTTTTATATCTTTACATGCTGCTGAGTGAAGCTCCGTGATGCTTTAGCTATAAATTATTATTATTATTTTATGATCGGCTGAGATACAGAGACGTGGTCCTGTGATAACATTCTCATTCTGACCTTTAAAGATGGATGGATGAAGATCGGGGGATGGAGGAGAAACATGGAGGCAGAGACATAACAGCTGGGCTGAGAGATGAGTTAGAAAGGCTATCTTTTTAAGGCTATCTGTCTGTCTTTCTTTCTGTGACTGTCTCTCTCTCTCTCACTCTCTCTCTGTACCCATATCTCTCTCTTTTAGTGTCTTTTTGTGTCTGTCTCTCTATTTCTGGCTATCGGCCTCAGTCTGTCTGTCTCTCTGTCTGTCTGTCTCAGTTTCGCACTGTGTTTGTCTATCTGTTTGTCTGTTTCTGTCTCTCTTTCTGTATCAGTCTGTCTCTGTCGGTCTCTCTGTGTCTGTCTCTCTTTATTTCTCTGTCTTTCTGTTGGGCTCTCAGTCTCTCTTTCTGTCTTTCTCGCTATTTCTTTCTCTCTGCATGTCTCTCGCTTTATTTCTCTGTTTCTCTCTCTGCCTTTCTTTCTATCTCTCTCTATATTCTGTATATATCTGCCTCTCTTGGTCTGTGTCTCTCTTTCTGTCTCTGTCTCTCTCTGTTTGTGTCTTTCTGTGTGTGTCTCTCTCTGTCTACCTCTCTGTCTGTCTCTCTCTCTCTCTCTCTCTCTCTCTCTTTCTCTCTCATCTTTTGTTCCTCTAGTCTTTTAAAGACACCTAGAGCACAAAAGGCCAGTGACGATCACGCCGACACCCTTTGATCTCTGTCCTGAAAAAAAAAATCACTGACAACACCATCACTACCATCGCCGCCATCATCATCATCATCATCATCATCACTTTACTAATCCACATCAAGAAAACTATTTGGATCAGAGACTCTCAATAGCTCATGTATCGTTCAAATCACCTTAACTAGGACAGAGAGAGAGAGTGTGTGTTCTATATGATGCTCGCTCGACCATTTAACAATAATCATTTGGGAAACTCCACCCACATCTTAATGTTCATATGTAGCTCAAGGTTCAGCTGATGCTAGTTTTACAGAGCGAGACCGTAAAGAACGAGCCAACAATCAAATTATTACAACTTTCCATTTAACTCAAATGTAAAAGATCAGCTAAGACAACTTCTGGTTCAGAGAACACTCAATACTGTCAGGTTTTCAGCTTTTATCTTTGAACATGTTTATATAACTTCACTACAAAGTTGCTGTAACGTCATAGTTAGCACAACGTTATGCAAGTATTCTTACAACATTGTAGAAACTTTATTTTCTTATTAAAGCCTCGGGATGTAAGAGTTTCGGAGATTGCTGCCCTCTGTGGTACAAAAACGCTATTGCAAGCTAGTCACAGAATAATATTTATTATATATTACTCGAACGGATGAAATAATACACATTCAGCTGTGTCCCAAACCACATTATGTGCACTTAATAGGAATATAAATAGTACACATAGACACCTTTAGTCTATTGACTCACTGCTTAGTGTGTATACATATAACAAGTGGCTGTCTTTTTGTTAGCATGCTAATGGTAGCCAGTTAGCTTGATAACATTGGCTGTTTTGTGCTTTGTATTTATGTTAGTAGTTCACGGACACAATCCCAAGGTACAACAGTGTCTTTGTTCTTTGAGATCTGAACACATCACAAAGCTGAAAGTACCAAGCGAGCTAAAACACAAGTTAAAAGACTTCTCTGTTATAATTCAGCAACAGTTATCGTGAGCTTGACTCAACGAGGGCCAATCTTTGGCCGTACTACTTTCAGGTAGCACATATCTGAGCTAGCGTACAGTGTGAGTGTTTAAAAAGTTCCCGAGTCACTCACAGAACAGTACTCACAGTGTATTTTGTTTTTTACTTTAATGCATTTTTAAGCATTAAATAAAATCTTACTCGCTGTAGCTTTAAAAACTGACCATTCCGACGACGTTCACTGTTTGCTGGGATCTCACACAAAATATATCTCGCAAATATCTGCCTCGTAGAGGAATTAAAATGTGCAGGAATGTTTTTTTGTGGCAGTCACTTTTTATCTTGTAAATAAGTCAAGAAGAAATGATCGAGGGAATCGGTTGAAAGCTTTAGACAAAGTCTAATGCACCAGCTCATCAACTTCAACAAACAAACAAACAAACAAACAGGAGTGGTTTTTGCTAGATTCCTCCCCCGCTATTTAAAACACACACAGTATCACCTGGAAAATGACACCACAGACGTGAATCTGAGCTTCAAATCAGCGCTCTCGAGTCCTCCTTCTGTACATCAGGCTGAGGAGAGCAAACATAATTAACTCGAGTGCTAGGCACAAAAACGAATGAATGCTAATCCCAGCTCGGGGGGTTTCCTGAGCTTTACACTGCTTTCATCAAAACCAACAGGCCTCCTCAGTCACTCTCTGGTGAATGAATGAACCCTGAACGGAGGGAGGTTTTACAGTTTAGGGCAGCTCATTAGGAGTGAAAAGCGCACTGTGTAATTAGGATAACCCCTTTCTCTTCCTCTTTCTCTTCCTCTCTCTCTCTCTCTCTCTCTCTCTCTCAGATAGATTTACTCTTGAACTTTACTGTTAACAGGCACTCTGCCGTCGTCGTTGTCGTCGTCGCAGCCTCCCGGCGGGAAATGACAGTGGCTCCAAGGAGGATTTTCAAGAATTGTAGTAAGAAAGAGAGTGAGAGAGAGAGAGAGAGAGAGAGAGAGAGAGAGAGAGAGAGGGAAAAGTGCTGAAAGCACAGAAAGCCGTATTACTTTTATTACAGTAATAGGATATTATATTACGTTATAGTGTTACTATGAATGCATTAGGGAGAAAAAGAGATGGAAAGAGGGGGGGAATGCAAAAGATGCCATAAATATTGTTAAATTGCACCCTGTACATCCTGTGTTATTCTTGCAATCTCTAGAGTGCTTCATCCAGCCGTAAAGCAATGGCTCAAACGCTAAAATAAAAAGCAGAGCAATGCTAATCTAAGTACAGGATAATAAGGCAATGGATCCTGAGCAGAAAAACGTGGCGGTGGGGTGACAGAGGAGGAACTGAATAGAGGGATTAAGTGCAGGCGCAGAAAGGCAGATGGAAGATTTGGAGTTTGGACACCGTGCAGTGGACCGAGTACATCCTGGACACGTTCCCTCTTCTAATGAGGCACAGAACGACTCCGAACGAGCACTAAACAGACTCCACAGACACTAAACAGACTCCATGCAAACTCCACATGTATTCTATGAGCTGCCACTAGGAGAAACTTCTGTACAAGCGATAAGAAGGTTGCGGGTTTAAATCCCAAAACACTGATGGGGAAAAAAGAGAGGAAACTATAATGCGATAATGTTTCACAACATTAAATGCAACTACAAATGGATAAAAAGTACAAGTACAATGTCGCGTTCTCTAATAAATGAAAGTTGTTGTGGTATAAGAGGAATAAAACACACTTTGGGGGAGGGGGGGGGGGGTAACAGTAACTCTGCTTCATCACACAGAGTATACGATTATTAATCAAGACAATTATATAATCCTCCCTCTGGAGGAACCGTTAAAAAATGACATGCACCAAATATTACAGTTGTACTTGTGCTATAAGAAGTTTTAACCTGCTTCCTACTGTATTATAGCGCATCAGTACAGGTGTCTCACGTATTCAAGCTTGAAGCAAACGACGTGATCATGTGATCATGGGACTAATTACAAACATAAAAAAAAAAAAAAGTCTCATCAGGATTAATATGCAATATTTAATCAGGAGAACCTTTTTGATTAAAGGGTTGGATTAAACCTTTTAGATGAACTCTTATATAAGCTCTCCGATCTCTCACTTTTTCTCTCAGGGGTTTTGTTCAGGAAGTGCTGATTCCACGCTTGGCTTCGTAAACCTAATAAATTGATCTGGCTTGTCGTTCCTCTCTCCAAAAAACAAATGTGCCAAAATGACTCAACAGTCCACAGCGTACTTTTAAGAGGAATTTAGGATGCAGCTGTAGGGAGGAGGCTGTATTTTATTTTATAACGCTGTAGCACCAAGTTCCTCCCTGTTTAAGTCGATCTGCTTAAAAACCCACTTATGCCATCCACACCGTTTTACTGTTACTGTATGCACCAAAACAGTGACATCAGAGAACGGATCACGTCCGAAAACATCACGTAGACCAGGAACAGCATCACTATTAAAGATAGCAGTGTAGCACAACAGACAGCTGTGGGTTACCGGTGTGTAACGATGCCCCTACGGGT
Source organism: Stegophilus panzeri (assembly GCA_024331685.1). Lineage (NCBI taxonomy): Eukaryota > Metazoa > Chordata > Actinopteri > Siluriformes > Trichomycteridae > Stegophilus > Stegophilus panzeri. The sequence goes on from JANDJT010000060.1 coordinate 945,099, forward strand.
CGTGTGTAGTAATTTTATACATATGTAACTCAAGCCACCTGAGCACGACGAGCCTCAGCTGGAGGTTGGTAATAGGGTTTTTGGCCGATGTTCACAGCGAGACGTAGACACACAGGAGAGAGAGAGAGAGAGAGAGAGAGAGGCTTTGTGTTTGTTTAGGCGTCACAAAGCCCCTGACTCAATGGAGCTGAAAAATGTTCTGGTGTTTAAGTCTAGTGTTTATTCTAGAGTTCACACTGCACGACTGCGCTCGGGATGTTCTACCATGACACTGCTGTACTCTGGATCATGATAGGTCAGAAGGTGTTGCTCAATTCTCTCTAGAACAGCAGCACTGTCACTAGCGCAGATTTATATTAATGCGCTCATTCTAATTATAACACGTTATCGTTTCTATAGTAACAGCCCGTTGTACGGCGGACGCTCCGCATAAACATAGTTAACGTTTATGGAAGGAGTCTCCAGTGTCAGCAGTAAAGCTGTAACTTTTCTTAAGGACAGAGGAGTTTACGTTGTTTTTGTGCGGTTTTTCGGTTACACGACACGCTGCGTTTTTAAAAAAAAAAATCTTATTAAATGAAGCGAGAAGCTGGTGAGGGAACAACTGCCTGTTTATAGCTGCTATAGTGTAAGTGAGAACAGGAACTAACCTGTTTCGTAGGCGTTCCACTTCCTGTGTGACTGCAGATGGATAAACAGTACAACATGGCCCTTTTTTAATAAAATAAAAATAGTCATCGTTGGCTGATTGATGTGGCGTAAGAGCAATAAAACACTTTACGCTTGTTAGACATTGTCAGTCTCTTCAGGATTTCGAGATTTTGCGATCGAACATGATCGTCGAACATGAGTACAGATAAAAGGTCTCGTTTACCAACAAACATCACTGTGAAAGTGCGTGCAAATTCTGGGCCAGAACAATCACAAAAAAAGAGACAAAGACAAAAGCGTAAACTCCTCTGTCCTGAAGATGTGGGAAAACTTACAGTTACAGCTTTACAAAGTGCTGACACTGGAGACTCCTTCCACAAACGTTACATAAACCATTATTCTCCTTATGAAAACTTCACTGTATCAGTGATTTCTTTAATGTGGAGTGTTTCCACGGAGTGTCTGAGTAAGTAAAGGTCCCTGTGAATGAGCTGTTACCATAGAAACCATAGCGTAGAGCTGCTGTTATAGAAAATTAATCAACACTTTCTGACCAATCAGAATCCAGAACTGAGTGAGTGTGGTAGTGATCCATATATATCGACTTTTTTTCAAAACAACGGGCTGTAACCGGACAACTCCGCACTGTGACAAGTGAGCAAGAATAAACCTTATTTGGATATAACTTCTGCAGCACATGTTCTCTCTCACTCACAAGAACGATCTGGAAATATTTCAGGATTGAAATGGTCTAAAATCTCCATCACGCTGCTGAAAAGAGTGTGCAGGATCGTGTGTCAGTCTCGGACAGATTTGGGTTCGGCTCTTGGCATCTGTGAAACCGTATCTTCTCTCTGAAAGCTGAAGCATGACCTCCAGGTCAGCGTTTTTGATGCGTTCTCCGGTTTCTCCCGAGCCTCGAGCTCTGTCACAACCCACTACACGACCACAGGACGACAACACACTCCACTGAGTCCAGCCTGCACACACTCAGCACTGTGAGATCATCACCACCACCACCAGCATCACCATCAGCATCAGAAATGCACGTGAGTGTGGATATGCCCAACAAGAACACAACAACAGTGCAAACACACACACACACACATATACACACCACTACAGACGAGTGCATCAGTCAAACGCTGTGACATGCTGAAAATCATTAAAGATGCGATGAACATGCACGATGATGTCATGCAATCCCATACCTGTCCTCACTCACACACACACACACACACACACACACACACACACTCCTGCACCTGCATGAACGATCCCCTGTAGAAACAGCAGGCGGCCGCAGACAGGGCGCTCCACAGACTGCATCTCTCTGTCATGCTTCCTCTTTTCCTCCTCCTGACTCCTTCTATCCAGTACTCTTTTTCGTCTTAGGGTCCACTAGAAGGTCCGGGTCATGCCCCTCTTCGCTCACACACACACGCACACACTCACACACACACACACACACACACACACATACATGCACACACACACACACACAGGATACGTACGAGAGTGTGTGAGCACAGTGCCGGCAAACGGCTGCTACTGCTCTCTCTTTCTGCCTCTCACTCTGACTGTCTATGCTTCAGAGAGCTGGCAGGGATTACCTCATCGCTCTCGGACGAAAGGAGGAGGTGGGGGAGAGAGAGAGAGAGAGAGAGAGAGAGAGAGAGAGAGACGGATGGATAGAACGGGGGAGGGAGAGATGGAGGGAGGGAGGAAAGCCAGCGAGATGTTAGCAGCCACCGAGACCCCACCCACTCCCTCCTCAACACCCTCCTCCAGGGTTTCAAACAATACTGAGAGAGAGAGAGAGAGAGAGAGAGAGAGAGAGAGAGAGAGAGAATGCCCCTCATGCATTCAGCACCTTTTGAAAGGAATTTTTCCTTTTATTCCTTTCTAAAAGAAAGCAAAGTAGGGTGGGCTTAAGTGGGGGAGGACAAGGCCAGGCTTTATACACTCTCCCTTCTCCCTCTGAGTTCACACACACACACACACACACACACACACACACACACTTGCTTGTACTCAGTGTACAACATGAGCTGAGCATGCAATGTTTGTCTTCCAGGAACACGAGAGAACCCCGTTAACCATCTCCACAAGCCAGAACACTGCACTGCAACCCTGCTCAGGTTCCCATCAGAGCGCCCCTAGTGGTCAAAGTCGAGGTACTGCAGTGCGTCTACGGCCAAAAAAGTGCACACTTTTAATAATGCAAAGCCTAAAACTGTTTAAATTACATTCCTTCCTGTTGAAGATGTTGATTAATTCTCTATAACAGCGGCTCTGACAGTACCGCAGGTTTATATTAACGCGCTCGTTCTGATACGTTATCGTTCCTATAGTAACGGCTCGTTCACAGGGACGTGTACAGCTCCCCTAATGATGAACAGATCAACAAAATTGTTGATATGGTTTTCTCTAAAGTTTACTGTAAAGGAGAATAAATGTTTATGTGACGTTTATGGAAGGAGTCTCCAGTGTCGGCGCTTTGTAACAGCTGGAACTTTAAACTTTAAAAGTTTTCCGGCATCTTCTTTGCGGTTTCTCGGTAACATGAGAAGCTGAAAGTTTTTTGTCTTATTAACTTCGAGAGAGAGAGAGAGAGAATAAAGAGATGCGGGTCAGGGAACGACTGTTTACAGCTTCTATAATGGAAGTGATGATGCTTGACTACTTTTGGTGTGCTGGAGGTTTTTAAAAAAAATATTAATAATGCATCTATCTGTTAAAATTCAGTGAGGCACAGATGTTATTTTGCTTACTAAGCCTCAACACTCTGCCAGAGATCCTCACGGTAGCTACAACTAACCTTTTCCTATTTCCTAAGACTTCCATATATGTATTCAAAGTCACACCCTCATTTCCGTGTATGGTCTTTAAAGTGCTGCTATCGTTTCCATGTAAGGATTTAACGACGCTGATGTTTCCTGCTGTCTTTGGTGTTCTACAGAAACATCTTACTGGACAGATGGAAGATGAACGTTAGCATGTAGAACGACATGAGTGTGCTTTTGTAGCTTTGATGATGCTAATCCATAAGCGTGTGCTTTATGTTCTGCGGGATAACACACTGATCCTTTGTCATGAGTGTGACGTGTGTGTGTGTGTGTGTGTGTGTGTGTGTTTTGGCTTAGGAATTATAAACATAATGCAAAAGTATGATCAGATAGCGTACATTCTTCTTAATATTCACCTGCATGCTTTAATCTCTCTCTCTCTCTCTCTCTCTCTCTCTCTCTTTTGACCTCCTCGTACCCTCCTGTCCTACTTCTCAGCGTCTGTTTGTTCTTTTTCCCTCCCCCCCTTTATCCCTCTCTCTCGTTTTCTCACCATATTTCTGTGCTGAGCACGACTATCTATCCCAAACCCCTCTTCACCCCTTCAATCAATCCCTCTCCCTCTTTCCCTTTTTCTCCCTCTCCGGGTTAAATATTAATTACACCAGCCGCATGATGAAGGTAGAAACGAGAAGACGAGTAGAGAGCTTGTGAGTGGTCATGAATATCTCCTCTCCCTCTCTCTCTCTCTCTCTCTCTCTCTGAATTTTCCTACAGGGTCCAGCTCCCTCACCTTCCCATTCTTTCCTTAACAGCTGTCTCCTGTCCAAGCTGAGGTCTGACTTCCTCAGGAGCATCTCCGAGTTTGATCTGTTGAAGTAATCCAACACCATGGCAAGTCAATTTACAGACCTAATCAGTTTCTCTGGTCATGGTGAGGAGTAAAACAGTGTGTGTGGTGCTGATCTAGTAAAATAATCAACCACAGGGCGGTGTGTTAGAGCAGAGCGTATTTCTAGCATGTACAGTTATGTTGTGGAGTTTTGAGATCGTTTATGTTTGATTAAATAGTAGTTAATGATGTGCACCAAACTGTAAAAGAATTTCTAAACCGTGTGTGTGTGTGTGTGTGTGTGTGTGTGTGTGGGAAGGCTTGTCTCGGACAGTGTGCCGTACCATGTGTAGGCCATGTGCCAGAAACACGTTAATTAGCTTCACATAAATCCACCCTTCCCATTTATACCATTACCCACACATCTCCTCCTCCCATCTCTCTCTCTCTCTCTATCTCTCTCTCTCTCTCTCTCTCTCTCCTCAGTGCCAGACCCATTACCCACCACGATCCATCCATTTCCCTCCATCTGACCATAAATCTATCTATACATACACATTTACCCAACAATATCCTGTATGAAGATCCTATTTCTCTGCACTGCTGCATGATTCAATCATTCCTTCGCTTCATGTTGTTGTTATTTGAATCAATCGCTCTCTCTCTCTCTTTCTCACTCTTTCTCTCCCCCAGTCCTGCAGCTGTCATGCTCTCCATCATATCGCCGCTGTTTACATTTCCATCTCATTTTCCCCTCTCGCACCTTTTCCTCCTCTTAGCGACCGATGCTGATGACATCATCACAAAGCGCACATTTAGGCCTTGGTTATCGCGCTGGCTACAAACAAATTTATTCATAAATTCAACATTCAAATTCCTTCATTCGCAGGAGCATTTCCACGACAGACGTGGTGTTCATGGAAATCAGGTTACTT
>JANDJT010000060.1:962048-979293 GCA_024331685.1 Stegophilus panzeri
ATACAGCTTAAAAGCTCCGAGAGAGAGAGAGAGAGAGAAAGGAAGGACAAAAGTGTCAGGCTTAGATAAATATTTTACACCTGGACCTTCTGGTAACACTGTAAGTGCTAAAACTCTCACAACAAAGCACAATGAATGATTTCATACTGTTAATACTGTTGATAATGAGTTATCTAAATGATATGTTGATGTCTTTTTGTGTAGATTTAAACGTCACTGTTTGCTGGAAAGGAAAACGAGAACGTTCATCGGCTGACTGAGTCACGTGATTTGTGTGTTACGTCATTCCGAATGAGTTGCTGCTTGTTTTGAGCTTTATTATGAAAGGGCTGTAGATAGATAGCATTTACAGAACACAGCTGAACAGAGAATTGATTTGGAAAGGCAGTGTTAGTAGAACTGTAATATTATAATATAATAATATAATATGATATGATATGATATGATATGATATGATATAATGGAACATGGGGACAAAGTTCTACCACTGGCCTGGTGGAAGAAATGACAATCTTCTATCTGACCACTAGATGGCAGTACAACAATAATTCCTCAACCGGTGGTCTTATGAATGGAAACGTTTCTCTGAATGCTTCATGTAATATTCAACTCCAGTTCAGTTTAATTTTTATAGCGCTTTTAACAATTGTCATTGTCCCAAAATTCAGGATATAGATTATAAATGTATGAATTTATCCCTAGTAATAGAATGTTCATTCTTCAATATGTGTCCTTCTGTAATCTTCACCACACCAGACTTCTGGTAGACGACCTAAGCCTAAAATGTGACTAGAACATCAACGGCATACATGAGTAGTCTATATCTCTTCTGAATATTCTCATGAAACCTGAATACAAGGCATTAGATATAGCGTTATATCATTACAAGCTCACAGGTGCAGGCTTAATCCAGGACAGGAGGTCATGTGATCGAGGGTGTCCGATCTAATCGGATTGATATGAGCTGAAAACACTGTGATATCTGAGCGTGGTTCTGAAGTGATGGTGATGATGGTCTGAACGCTGTCGCCTCGCTTTGACGTGGCCTTGTCAGACAATCACTGAGAAGCTGAGAGCCAAATACTAGCATAATAATTTACCAGGTCGAGGGATCGGCCTAGATCAGACGTGCGCTTCAGTAAACTGTGTTTTATTTTAAATTCGCCAGTTTTCCCTGCAGTAGTTAAGGCTTTGTCTTTATGATGAAAGTATACATGTAGTTAGGAGGTCAAGATGGAGGAAGGAGGAAACTGTAGTTGTGCTGTTAAACTCTGGATCGTGATTGGTCAGAAGGTGGTGATTACTTCTCTATAGCGTAGGTTTTATATTAACGCACTCAGTCTAATACGTTATCGTTTCTATAGTAACGGCTCGTTCACAGGGACGTGTACAGCGGACGCTCCACATAGACAGATTTTTAAACATCGTTGACATGGTGAAGTTATCTATAAAGAGAATAAATGTTTATGTAACATCCATGGAAGGAGTCTCCAGTGTCAATGCTTTGCGGTTTCTTTTTGCGGTTTATAGCTGCTATAGTTTATAGTTTTGAGATATTACACTCACTCTGTACTCTCTCTGCACATGCTTTTAAAACATTTAGATTTATTTTTTTAAAAAGCGACCTTGCTGACGAGTGACGTTTTTGTCATGCTGCCAGCGAGAGAGAGAGAGAGAGAGAGCTTTTATTTGTTTTGTTTTTTAGCTGTTACTATAGAAACGATAACTTATCATAATGAGCGTATTAATATAAACCTGCACTACAATCTGAGCTGCTGTTATAGAGAATTAATCACCACCTTCTGACCAATCACAGTCCAGACCTCAGCAGCGCTGTTCCTGTACATACACAAACATGAAGCAGAAACAGCGCACCATATGGCTGCTGTACACCAGATGTGATTATACACACACACACACACACACACACACACACACACACACACCAGACCCTCAGGTCTTTCAGCTAATCCAACACCAATTAAACACATCCTGGCTTTCTGTACTGACCACTTTAATTCCCTCAGCACACAATTAATCCAACACTAACAAGGTCTGATTAGTGCCGAGATTGGACAGCGCAGCATGGCTCGACGCTGTGAGCACTGACGCCTGACGTCATTATCAGCCAGAGATAAAAAGAGGCGTGACCTCAACATCTTTCAGTCTAAAACAAAAGAGGCGTGGCCTCACTCTGAGATTTGACTCATCATGTCATTAAAGTTCTTTATGTTCGATTGATCTGAATTAATCAATTCTATAACAGCAACTCTGACAGTAATGCAGCTACAAATCACCGGTTAATATTAACGCACTCGTTTTAACACCTTATCGTTTCTATAGTAACAGCTCGTTCACAGGGACTCGTATGGCGGACGCTCCACGTAAACGAATTAAAAAGATCGTTGGAGATATTAAACGTTTTACGGAAGGAGTCTCCAGTGTCAGTCAGAGGTAAAGCTGTAACATCAAGAGAGAGAAAGAAAGAGAAGCTGGTGAGGGAACGACACGATGTTTATATATCTAGAACGTATACGCTAGAACGTACGTGAGAACTTGTTTCACAAACATTACATGTAACTAAACGGATTAAAAAGTATGAGGTGATGCTTCATAATGAATAAAAAGGAGGAAGAGGAATAAACACGTAATGTTAAAGGAAAACCCTGGTGTTGATTTATTTTCCTATAGCCCCCCCCCTTCATTTTCTCCCTGGGTTTCCTGCTTTGTGGTACCAGTTTGTTCAGATAGTCAGGTGTCCACATACTTTTGACCGTCTAGTGTGTGTTAATGATCAGGTTATGATGAAACCGGATTGAAACTACAGTTTAACACTATATATTCAAAAGTTAAAACGTGTGTTGAAGGGATTTGTAAACGATCAAACACACGCGTGCCGTTTTTAGCCGTGTTTGAGCTACAGATGGGACGAGCGGCGGCGTGTGTAGAGAACGTGGCGTGTCGTTAACGCTGGCGTGAAGCTGGCTCGGCGTTTGAATAATGTTTGTCTGGCGGCTGTAGAGCCACTTGGCCTGCACTCAGACATGGTAATGAAGGTCTGTGTGGGTGTCGGGCCAGAAGTGCTCCATTCAGAAAGTCCTCAGACGGAGCTGGTGATGATGATGACAATAACGCACTGTAGAGGAGAGGAGTGATTGGTGAAAGTGTCTGGAGTGGGTGTGTGTGTGTGTGTGTGTGTGTGTGTGTGTGTGTGTTAATCTGTCATTTACTGAGTAGGTTTATTCTGGTGTAGTGCTGAAGATAAAGTCAAGACACATAGGGACTAAAACACACACACACACACACGTGTTTCCTCAGCAACTGTATCATGTTTGCCCTTGCAATTCACCTCTCAGACAGCAGAGGGCAGTAAAAAAAAAAAAAATCCACACTGCTGCTTTAATATGCAGCATATTAAGTAAAATAAAAGGATCCTCTTAAAAAAAAAAAAAAAAAAAGTTCTTGTATCTCGTACTAATTTCAAGCACAAAAAACTCAAACAGACTTGATTCTAATAATAATGGCACCCTGTCTAAGACGGAGCAGGGAATTCTGTAAAAACCAGACAGCAGATTATTTGCTGAAGCTGGAAACTCCTCAGTATTTTACTATAACAGAATGACGTGAGTGAGTGAGTGCTTTATTCCGTAGTTAAAGTATACTCCTGTTACATGGGGCGGGGCTCTGAACGGTTCTGTGTTACTGATTAAAAGGTTGTGGGTTCAAATCACATGACTTGCATGACAATCAGCTCCCAGGATAAAACTGGATTAAAGATCAGTCCAAAAGTCATTGGAAGTGAGTTTGGAGGTTTTCTTCTACGAGTGGATTTTCCCCTTCATGACCAAACCCACACTACAGATGAAGTAAATGGAGATTAGATAAAAAAAAAATGTTTAACACTGCAGTATTACTCTAACACGCATGTCTCGGCCAAGCCCAGAAACCAAGACTCTCTCACTGGTGCACTGTGTTTGCGTCACATCCTAGAGTGTCTGTTCTTTGTTATTAATAAGGTGTAATTACACTGATGACCACGTGATGGTGCTAAGTGACACAGCCCTGATGCTGCTCTTCTTTCTCACGCTATAGAACTACAGTGAAGAGTCTGAGTAACTTTGGGTCTCACTTTAGTTCTTTTTTTTTGTCTTCCATGTTTGTGTTCTCTCGTATTTCATATTATGACGCAGTTCACCGTTATCTCTCAGCGATAGTATCAGCTGGACTCAGCACACCACCGAAATACCAAACCGTCAGCCCCCCCCCCATCTTTCTTATTGTGCAGAGGTTGTTTCAAATACTTTATTCCTTTTAAAGAAGTCTTAAGCCACACAGGAGAAAAGAATACAAAGGACTTACTCTGCAGCTTTTTTCCCTACTACATCTGATAAGAAAATTCTGACCAGTCATGGTGCAAATCATAATGGATCATGAGTCGAGAGGAACAGACTGGAACCATTTACACATTTGAACAGAACCCAGAGCTGTCCTTTCACGAGACACAGCACTGTAGTGATGTTTAAGAGCGCGTGCTTTATCAGTGTGTTTTTTGTTATAGGCCATTTTTTTGCTGAGTTCTGTTTTCGTCCTGTAAGCCTTAAGGGTTTTGAAAAGCAAAATAAAATCAGTGAGATGTGAACAGGTGGGAAATCCGAGTAAAACCTGTGAGTGGAACGAGCGTAGAAACATGGTGTGACGTTCTCCTTCTAAGACAATATAAGCTCGAGCGATACCATTTTGTGCAGATCAAAAAGGGTTTGCTGTGAGAAAGTGGCCAGGCCACACCTCCTTCATTGTGATTGACAGATTCAGAGGCCACACCTCCTTTACTGTTATTTGGGTTACAGAGGCTACTTAGTGTGATTGATGGGGACAGAGACCACACCTCTTTCACTGTGACAGAAACAGGGATCACAATGGCCACACCTCCTTCACTGTGACTGACAGTATCAAGGCAACATCTCCTTCACTGTGACAAGAGCATAGGCCACACCTCCTTCACTATGACTGACAGGAGCATAGGCTATGCCCCCTTTACTGAAGTTAATGAGTTCACAGGCCACACCCCCTTTACTGAAATTAACAGGTTCACAGGTCACACCTTTTCACTGAAATGTTCACAGGCCACACCCCCTTTACTAAAATTGATTCTGACAGGTGCCTGTGTCTTTAAATTTGTTTATAGCAGTCGTGTGTTTGCTCAAGTGTGAGTCCGTGTGTGTAATTACTGCTCCCGCTGACATCATCAAGCCTCGTGGCCCGTCTGTGGCCGAGGGCGCTCTGGGAACGCTGCTGGATCTTCTCGCTCTGTCTGCTGCACTTTCCCCAGGTGATGCTGCCTGTCCATGGGCCAGCAGCGCAGGATTGATGAGTGTGTGTGTGTGTGTGTGTGTGTGTGTGGAGGATGGGGCATTATCATTTCATAAATCATGCACAAAGAGGTCCCCATGGGAAGGGATCCATGAGTCTCTCTCTCTCTCTCTCTCTCTCTCTCTCTCTCACACACACACACACACACACACACACACACACACACCTGCGACTGGCTCAGAGCTGCCAGGCCATGCCGAATCGAGCCGTGTGTTAACTGAGAATGTGGAAAGGAGCGCTCTGGGCTGGAGCGGTGAGAGAGGGAACAGATGGGTGAAGGCTTCAGCCAGGCCTTTCTTTAAGCTCCAGTGTAATCCAGAGATGCAAACGTGTCAGACTGAGATGTTATTCTGGGAGAGCAGCGCCAGACAAACGCTGGAGAAGGAGAGGCTTCTCAAATCCCTCATTCACACTGCCAGGAGACCGGATAAGGCTGTCTACAAACACACACACACACATTACAATAGTGATGTCAGTTAAACATGAAGAATATGATCATAAACAAGGCCCTAATTTAAAATGCTAGTTCTAGGAACATTGTTAGACAATCTCCCCTTTCAGACTTTAGGCCACGCCCCCCTACCCGATCCTACGTTCACACTAGGAAGTGACGAGTCGCAGAAATGAGATCTGTGTTACACACGTACGAAGAAAACGAACGATCGCCTGCCGCTTTATCCGATTATGTTCTGATTATACAAATGTATTAGCTCCGTGACATCGTTTTGTCAATGTTTATAGATGAGTGTGTCGTACAGCGTCAAACATCAACAAGTCTGTTCGAGACACTAAACACCTCCACAAAGCTGGCCGAGCAGACATCTCCGTGGGAGGGTTTACACATTTAATGCACCATGCTAAACTGCTTCCTTTATTGTTCGCAATCATCAGATAATATACCTGCCTTGCGTGGTACTCGAACATGTTTTCCAGATGTGCGTCTGTTAGGATGCTGTCAGAGGACTTCTGCAGTAATTCTGATCCAGTCCTACAGGATAAGTGATCTCTGCATAAATCAGACACGGGCGTGTCTCAAACAACAAAACTCCATGCCTACGTATAGTACACACACCTCGTTTTCAAACAAACTCATTCTTTTGACCTTTATGCACCTTTAAGTGCTTGTTGTAGGGGGCGTGGTCTTCATTAGTAGGTCACATGACCATAACATATCTGTAACGTATCGCTTCTCTGACACGTCCGTTTAACCATCATCTATATTTTATTGTTCTGAGCTGTGCCTTTGCCCTTTCCTACAGGATATAACGCAATCTCTGCCAGCAAGTCAACTCGCACGGGATATACGCTCACCGTCCACTTTATTAGGAACACCAGTACAACTGCACATTTTTCTTCATTCTGATGTTTGATGTGAACATTAACTGAAGCTCTTGACCTGTATCTGTATGAAATGTATATGCATTTGAGCTGCTGCCACACGATTGAATGATTTGTATAAATCATTATATAAATAGGTATAAATAGGTGTTGCTATTAAAGTGACCGGTGAGCGTGTCTATATTACCTGGGGTTATTTTTTTTTTTCTAGAAGATTAAAATACAGCGTAATCTTTCCACACACATCTGTAGAAATGACATGACCAATTCAGATGAAACTGAAATCCCAGAGATACTCCGGGAATAATTACATCACATACCTCCACACGGAAAACTAATCCTGTCTGCAGAGGGGCTTTTGCTGATGGATCTGGGGTATGGAGAGTATTCTGTAGGTTTTGGATTGGACTTTTAGCTTGTTTCCGATCAAATTTCTCACGCTTGATTGCGAGGAATGTTTGATATTACATTACTCCTAAAAGTCTGACTCCATAAATTACACAACAGTCTATTATTAGTCCGTCGTTTCACTCTTTAAAGTCAGGGAAAATGATGTCAACGATACACAACACATTTCTAATTGCATTTGGAGGACTTAGGACGTGGAACTCGGTGAGAGCACAGACTGTCCTCTCTGGACAGCTATGACTGCCTGCAGGCGCTCTCTCTCTCTCTCTCTCGCTCTCGCTCTCGCTCTCATACACACACACACACACTCTCATTCCTTTCTCTCACTCTGTCAGTCTCTCTCATCTCTGTCCTCAGCTCATGTTTCAGTTAAGAACTCTCTCTCTCTCTTTCTGTCTGCTCTCCATCTGTCTCCTTTATTCTCTCGATCTCCAGCACACCAGCGATTTCCCTTCATTTTCACTCTTCCTCTTCCTCTTCCTCCCCCTCACTCATCCATCTCTTTCTTTACACAGACATAAAGATGAAGAGCGCTCGCTTACGTTGATTTGAAATGTGTCGGCTGGATCTCCTGAACGAATGGGGTCATTTGTACACCTACACAACATAATAACCACTACACACACGCACAGGCACACACACAGAATGGGAGGTTGAGCGTATATGTGTGTGTGTGTGTGTGTGTGTGTGTGTGTGTTCCTCTTCATCAACCAATTAGTAAATCCAAGCTTCCACCATTTACAGCATGAGTTATAAAGACAGCCTGAAGATTTGTACTTGGTTCATTGGTCGCCTAAGGAACACCAAAGCTCCGCCTTTTACTCATGTCCCCTCCCTCGAGGGAAGTGATGCGTCACCCTGTAACCTTGAGTGCCTTTGGCGCTGAAACAGGGAGCACAGAGTCATCAAATATTTATCAGAAGATCTAATAAGAACGAGGAGGTTCAGAAGTCTTGCGGACTGAGCGTACTCAGAGCGTATGCTCCGCCCCTCCTGCCCCGCCCTCTTCTCATCCCACTGAGCACGCTCAATCAATCCGTCTGTCAATCAGACCGACTTCAAGACACCAGAGCTCAGATTCACAAACGACGACAGCCAACAAACACAGCATGAGGGACCGCGGAGATGAACGGATGAACTCGAGGACGCTCTGCAGTTATTGCTTCTCCAGCTGTGGTACTGAGAGTGATTTATTTTCTTGGCTGGAGGAAACTGTTAGAAGATATTGTCAAACTAGTGCAATGGAATGCTTCCTCTCCTTCCATCCTCAGGCCACAACATTTTCCTTCTGCCATTATGAGACCCACAATTTACTACGCCTGTTCCAGTCATCATGATGGCCAAAAGCTTCCACCTCTGCCATCTTGAGACCCACAAGGTCATCCTTCTCCCATCTTGAGGCCCACAAGCTATGAATCCTTCCATTCTTCCAGGCCACAACCTTCTAATTCTCAGCACTGGAGGTGCACAAGCTTCCATGCATAATATCTGATATACACAATCTTCATCTGCTGCCATCCTGAGGCCATAAGATTCTAATCCTTCCATTCTCAGGCCATAAACTCCTACTCTTGCCACCTTTGGGCTCGTTCTAGTCATCTGGACGACCACCAGAAGTTTATACTTCTTCCATCTGCAGGACTCCTGTCATTGTGAGGCACATAAGCTCCTACACCTGCCATTTTATGGCATACAAGCTCTTACTTCTGCCATTTTGAGGCCCACAAGCTTCTACACCTATTCCAGTTATCCTGATGGCTACATCATCATCAGGCTCACAGACTCTTTCTCGTACCATTTTGAAACACTCAAGCTCTTACTTCTACTATGTTCTGGCCATGAGTATCTCCTCCTTCAGACTTGCCATCCTCAGTCTAAAAGCTCCTACTTCTGCTATCCTAAGGCCCACAAACTGCTACACTTATTCCGCTCATCCTGATGGCCACAAACCCCTCCTTCTGCCTCTCTGAAGCCCAGAAGTTCCTACTTCTGCCATCCTAAGATGACTAGCTCCTCCTCCTGTCATAAGTACCTCCATCTGCCATCCTATGGGCTACAAGCTTCTACTTCTACCATCTTAAAGCCCACAAGATTTTATTCCATCCATTCTTAGACCACAAGTGCCTACTCCTACCATCTTCTCCCATCTTCAGGCTCACAAACCCCTCCTGCTGCCATGCTGATGCCCACAATATTATACTCCTGACATATTGAGTCCTACAAGCTCCAATCTCTGTAATAATCAGGCCCATAATCTCCTCCTCCAGCCATTTTGAGACACATAAGGTCGTCCTTCTCCCATCCTGATGCCCACAAACTCATACTTATTCCAGAAGGTTCTCCTTCTCCCATCCTGAGGCCCAAAAATTCATACTCCTGCCATGTTCATGCCAAAAGGTCCTATTCCTGCCATCTTGAGGTCCACTAGCTCGTATTCCTCAAGCTCCAGATCATTCTCCTGCTGTGCTGAGACTCACAAGCTCATTCTCCTGTCCTGAGGCCTACAAGTTCCTGCTCTAAGCCTGAAAACTTTTACTCCTTACATTCTGCCATATTCTAACCTCTTTTCAACCAGTTGGTGCCCTTTAATTATAGCATAATTATTCCTAACTATTTTTTTAATGATATTCTCGTCACTAGGGATGAACTTTCTTTTGAGCTCCATTTTCCCATCCTGAGACCTACAAGTTCCTGAAACCTGCCATCCACAAGCTCCTCTTCTCATCCTGAGCCTGAGAATCTACAAGCTCTTGCCTCATGTAGGCTCTACTCCTGCCATCCCAAGGTCCACATACATTATACAGCCTAACCTTTACCTTCACGACAATTATTTTTAATTACACTGTTATTCTCATTGCTAACAAAGTCTATTTCATGGAGGTCCTGTGAGGATGGACTCCTGAGTTTTGGTTCCTCTCAAGGTTTCTACTTTCTTAGGTTAGTCAGGATGTTTGTCCTTGCTGTACAGTACAAATAACTCTGAAAATAAAATCTGTTCTTTTATATATTTAAGATATATGTGAGAAATTGTACAGAGGAGTTTGGAGTTTTCAGATCCTTGTCTATTAAGTGTGTGGAGAAAATCAATACAGCGTCGTAGTCATCAGTCAATCTGTCAGTGTACAGTATACGGTTATTTTCACAGAGAAACACAGAGAGAGAGAGAGGAGAGAGAGAGAGCAAGAGAGAGATGAGAGAGAGAGAGAGAGAGAGCGAGAGAGAGATGAGAGAGAGAGAGAGAGAGAGCGAGAGAGGAGAGAGAGGCGAAAGAGAGAGAATGAGAGAGAGAGAGAGTTGATTTGTATTCTGCTGAGTGAGAACGTCTTTGATTCAGAACAAAACATTGGCTTCTGTTTTTATTTTATTTTTTACATTGACCGCAGCATCACGTGTGACACACACTTGGCTTTTAAACTTCCAGGGTCAGAGGTCACACTATTTATAGCTAGGTACATACAGACCAGTTATAAAAGAAACTCCAACATGATACGTGTTAGTAAGGTGTGAGTGTGTGTGTGTGAGTGTGTGTGTGAGTGTGAGTGTGTGTGTGAGTGTGTGTGTGAGTGTGTGTGTGTGTGTGTGTGTGTGTGTGTGTGTGTGTAGTTGGTATGTACAGTGGATATGTAAGGACATCACCTCTACGTGTTGTGCTGCTGTCATTGGAAAGTAATTGATAATAATTTTTATTTTCCTCTAACAGCATGTTAGAGGAGGTGTTACTTTAAGGAACACAAAGCACTGACACTGGAGACTCCTTCCACAAACGATACATAAACACTTATTCTCCTTACAGAAAACTTCACTGCATCAATTTTTAAAGTCCCTGTGAACGAGCCGTTACTATAGGAACGATAACATGTTAGAACGAGCGTGTTCATATAAACCTGCGCTACTGTCAGAGCCGCTGTTATGGAAAATGAATTGACACCCGACGACCAATCAGAATCCAGAATTCATCAGATCTGTGGTGTAAGTAAAGGTACTGATGTAAGAGTGACACAGATACAAAGTTCTTTTTAAAGATTGTGTAATTACATTATAATCTGTCTGTCTGTCTGTCTGTCTGTCTGTCTGTCTCTTCATATATCGCACGGTCTAATTGTTTAACTACATTTGCCCCTGATCTGTGAGCACTCTGCACTGAGCTGTGAGCCAAAACTAATCAATACACACTAACATTAGTGACTGTTTGGTGTTCTTAAAGCAGAGGTTTGAAAGACTTCGATTTCAGATGCTGAAAGTGCAACTGGCAACGCCTGCCAACATTGGCACTATGTGTGTGTGTGTGTGTGTGAGAGAGAGAGAGAGAGAGAGCGAGATGTTTGCTAGGTTGCCTGCCGATTCATAATTAAACACCATGCCGTCAGATGGCCGTATTTACTCTGCTGCTTCATTGCCTTGTGGTGAAGGAAGCTACAGAAGTCCTCATTAAAAGAGCTCTGTGTGTGTGTGTGTGTGTGTGTGTGTGTGTGTGTGTGGTGTCAGTTGCAGAATGTGAGTGTATGACAGGAAGAAGGCTGACGTGTCCAAACATGTACACACACAATTGCATGTTCAGTGTCTCAATAGACTAAATTTAGAGTTTGATTGCTTTTAGTGACCACCTATTCATCCTCTAAATAAAACACACACACACACACACACACACTCTCTCAACCAAAGCAGTCCCACCCCTTAATCAGAGCGATACAAGAAGGAAATAGAGTGGTGTCAGCGTGAGCTACAGTTTCCTCGCTCTCTGTGCTGTCAGTCCTGTGAGGCAGCTGGAGCTCCGTGATTAACACTCAGACTTCTAAATACTCAACATGTTGACCATTAGAACGTTCTGTTGGTTCTATTGTGGTTCTGTTGTGGTTACTAGTGGTATGTGGTGGTATATTTTCCATATAAAGGGCCCTGATGGTTTAGCATGTGACCCGTGATTCATTTTTTTCATTAATAGTGATCTTGTGGTAATAATCCCTGGTTTTGTTATTGGTTCAGTTTGGTCCTGATCTGATATTCAATATTCAAATATCTGAAATTGTTCTATAACTATAAAAGCAATGAATCAGTGTCAGGAATGAGTTTAAAACCATTAAGCACTGATAGGAAATGTTTAATGGAGACCATCAGGCCAATTCCCATTAGGAAGTGAAATTTTGTTTTATTACTGCTGTGAATTTTTACCACCTGTTAGCTGTCGGATCTACAACAAACAAACAAACAAACAAACAAACAAACAAACAAACAAACAGTTCACCAGTTATTGGTTTAAGGACAGATACTTTTAGGAGGCCAAGCACCAAAGGTGTGTAGGCACCCTATTGTTATTCTATGTTTCTTCTTCTTCTTCTTCTTCTTCTTAGGGAATCTATGGCAGCCCATAGAACCATCTGGTAAAAAGTTGTGAAATTTGGCACACTGTTTGGTCTAAGGAATATTCTGACCAAATCTGGCCAACGCTTTAGTACCACCATCAGATCAAAGTATGTTTATGGTCAACTTTTGTCCAAAAGGTATTTAAAAAAAAAAGCCAGGCGTCTCTGGATTCTCTGGGTCGAGACGAGTTCAACGCACTCTATGACGTCAATTTTCCGCCTAATTAGCTTTTCCGCTAAGATTTTTTTCAAAAGCTGTTTTTTCTCTACTCCTCCTACAAATTTTGTCCAATCATCACCAAATCAGAGTAAGCCTCATAAAAGGTATCAAAAGAATTTTGATACTCTAAACAGTTTGCCCGTGATGTGCCAAACAGGAATTAAATAAATCGATCATGAATCCCTTTACTGAAAGTTATGGCTCCGCCTTCCTGTGATTGCTCAGGCAACTATTGTAGCGCATGTGTGAACGTGCGGCTCACCGAGTCTTGGTGCTTGGCCCCCGAAAACACTACTTGCAGCTTTAATTGGTGTTTAAATCAGTGAGGTTTTGGCTTGCATCGTTTTTGGGTTTTTTTCACGACCAGAAAAGAATCGGTAAAAATATTCTGATGTTTCAGTGGATTGGGAAAAAAATTCAGTGTACAGTGAGAATTTAATCCTGAAATTGTGGACACCAGCATCCAGACCTCAACATACAGACAGCCGGGACAGATATTTCGCTAATTTGCATTGACTCCACCCATTATTTTATATTTATAAGCAGAAAACCACCTTCATTGTCTGTTCATATTCATTAAAGCGAAGGTGCGCAACGGATGTAAAGAATCTCCGTAAATCCTGTTGGTAAAACGTAATTATTTTTATTTGCACTCACAGCACAAAATGCTGTTTACGCTACATAAATATTGTGTAAAAGGTCAGCGAGTGTTCAGTACAGCGTGTTTACATGCTTTCATCCACAGACAACATGAAGCTGTAGACAGCGCTATGATTAGCACGCTGTAACTACACACATTTATGCAAACCCAATAACAGTGATTATCAGAGTGCAACCATGAGATGCTGACACACACACACACACGCCCGCACACACACACACACACACGCCCGCACGCCCGCACACACACACACACACACGCCCGCACGCCCACACACACACACACACACACACACACACACACACGCCCGCACATACACACACGCCCGCACACACACACACACACACACACCCGCACGCCCGCACGCCCGCACACACACACACACACACACACACGCCCGCACGCCCACACATACACACACGCCCACACACACACACACACACACACACGCCCGCACGCCCGCACACACACACACACACACCCGCACGCCCGCACATATACACACACGCCCGCACACACACACACACACACACACACAAACACACACACAAACAAAAAGCATAATGTATCTGCTCAGCGGCGTGTAACATGAACCGGCCTGCATTAACATTTCAGACCTGTGTGTGTGTGTGTGTGAGTGTGTGTGTGAGTGTGTGTGTGAGTGTGAGCGAGAGAGAGAGAGAGAGAGAGAGAGAGAGAGAGAGTTTACAATAGACGAGAATGTGGACTGGTTTCTCTGCACTGAGAAAAGAAACAGGAAGTCAGTTTACTTCAAACTCACCTACAGTCTAAAGGCTGATATTTAAATCTGTTCATTAACCTTTAATGAATAATTTGCATTTTCAAACAACACGTTCATTTATTCCTCAGTCAGACAGGTTTGTATACACAGTGCCCTCCAGAATTATTCATGAAAATGAAAATTAATAAATTCTTAAAGATTTCCAACTGTTTTAGACATGAAACTTGGGGAGAAAAAAAAGAGTAACTACTTATAAAAATGCATACCTAATTTGTTCATATTGGCAACAACCTATCACCTGTCTGTCCGTCTCTTTTGTGTTAAAGGTTCTTGGATTGTTTCATCGTAATGGATGACGGAAATTTGACGTGTGCATATGTACAGTATATTTACATGATTAAAACAACAACAGTTTCTGTTTCTGGGGACTGAGAGACGTTTTATGACGCGTACAATACTAATACTTTTATTTATCTCCAGGCTCAAGGTCCATTAATAACAATAATTTTGGTGCCTATATTTTTAAGAGAAAATATTACTATTTTTATGGAGGGTGCCAATATTTCTGGTGGCTATAAGTCTGTATTAATACTCAGGGATGGAACTACTTTTTTACAGGGAAGAATCTGTGGTAGTTGTGAGCCTCTGAAATACTTCTGACTGTAATTGTTCCAGTGTTGGGATGCTGTCATGCTTGGTTAACCAGACTGTGTTAGAAGTGTCTAATACAATGCACACACTGTAACCATGACAACGCTCCTACTATTCATAGCTAGGATTGGTTAACTAACTAGTCTAGCATTGCTCTGTAGAGTAGATGTACTTGGATGAGTAATGCAGATGAAATGAAGGTTGGTGCAGCTCTGGTGATGAGAAGGTTGTTTAACTTCACTGTAGCTTTGGAGGCAGAAAAGTGTACTGTGTAATCATTTATCACGATATCGATATTATATCAAGTATATCGCCCAGCCCAGGATCCCTGTTTTAGTGAGAGGCCATGATGGGCAGAAACTCCATGTTGGACAGATGCACTGAAGTACCATGTTGGTGTTGTTTTGATTTATCCCTTATTGGTCAGAAGCCCCATGTTGAGTGAGGTTCCATGGTGGACAGATACCCCAGGTGGGCAGAAGCCCCATGCTGGGTGAGGGCACATGTTGGGCAGAAGCCCCAAGTTGATCAGACACCCCCTTTTGGTGAGGTCCCATGGAGGGCAGAAGTTCCATGTTGGGCAGAATCTCTGTGTTGGTTGAGTTCCCATTTTAGGCGAGGTCCTGTTTTGGGCAGAAACTCCACAGGCCTAAAATATCTGTAAAAGTTCTCTCAGATTAGAAGGAACTGTTTCAGAACAATGTAGTCGTTTATTTAAAATACTCTTCACTCTTTGGAAGCTGCACTGTGGGGAAGAATAAAAACGGCCACGTCAGAGCTTTTTAAAAGCCGACACATTCCTGTAGGATTACGTGTAAAACGTACGCTGGCCTTCTTCCGTTTTAACAGCTTTGCGTTACACAGTCCAATGTCTTAAACAATTTATCGACTGATTTCAGCAGTTGATTAGACTTCCGTTACGAGTGAGTTTGGAGTAAACAGGTTTTCCGGTTTGTGTGCATGTAAACTTAGTAGTTAGAGGCGGAGTTTAATGTGTTCATCCTTTATAAATGGCATTAAATACTTAGTGTTGTTCAATAACGACAAACTGTGTACTGCATTATTGTATAATCAAATTATGAATCCCATGCTTTGCAACACAAGTGCACTATTATTTGCCAATAAAGCTGACGAAATTAAATTGATGAGAGATGGAAAGGGATGAAGAGAGACAGGGAGAGAGCGCGGGCGAGACAGAGAAGAGACTGAGAGGCTCGGCATGGTCTCCTGAGTGTTCAGGATTTGCTGACGGCATCTGGATCGCCGTGATATTTGATCATCCTGCTGAGCTCAGAGCTCTGCTAAAACACACACACATATATACATATATATACTGCTAAAACACTGTATAGGGATGTGTGTGTGTGTGAGAGAGAGAGAGAGAGAGAGAGAGAGGTCATGAAATTAAGTCTCATGAGACAGACGAAAATGCTGAGAGAGAAGAAGGGACAGAGAGAAGGATGGAGGAATTGAGTGCAGAAGAAAGAAATGCCTCATCTGTTTTTTTCCAATTCTCTCTCTGTCTTCTTCTCCGTCTCTCTCTATCGCTTTCTCCGGAACATGCTGTTCATTTATTATTCAGCAGTCACTTGTGCAAAATATCCCGAGCTTGTCTTGTTTTAGTGCTTCCAATAATTCATGAACTAACTTCATTTCGTTTATTAATGGATCTGTTTTAGTGAGGAATAAAATTTTCCTTTTTATTTATTTTTTTTTTCATTTTCATTTTCTGACTGTTGCAAAGCCCTGACACTGGAGACTCCTTTCATAAATGGTACATAAAACTTCACCATATCAAAAAATTCCAAGCGTTTTTAAATCTGTTTATTGTCAGTGGAGCATCCACAGTGGGAGTCCCTGTGAACGAGCTGTTACTATAGAAACGATAACATATCAGAACGAGCCCGTTAATATAAACCTGATTTAATATAAATCAACACCCTCTGACCAATCACAATCCAGAACTCAATTTCACTGTTTTTGTTTAAACCATAGGCAAAAGTTCCTTGCTGTAAGTGTTCTTTTAGTAATAAATGGAAAGCAAAGTTATATCCGCCCCCCCCCCCCTTTTTTTTTTTTTAAAAAAAAACGATCTGTGACTCAAAAATCATATTATGATCAGAACCGTGAGTTTTGTGATCCTTAGGTGAGGTCCCATGGGTGAGTTCTCATGGTGGGCAGAAGTCCCATGTTGGTCAAAAGCTCCATGTTGAATGAGGTTCCATGTTGGGCAGAAGCCCCAAGTTTGGTGAGGTCCCATGTTGGTTTGAAGCCCCATGTTAAATGAGGTCCCATGGTGGGCAGAAGCCCCAGGTTGTGTGAGGTCCCATGTTGGTTAGAAGCCCCATGTTAAATGAGGTCCCATGGTAGGCAGAGGCCGCAGGTTGGGTAAGGACCCATGGTAGGCAGAGGCCGCAGGTTGGGTAAGGACCCATGGTAGGCAGAGGCCGCAGGTTGGGTGAGGACCCATGGTAGGCAGAGGCCGCAGGTTGGGT
>JANDJT010000060.1:979393-990478 GCA_024331685.1 Stegophilus panzeri
AGGACCCATGGTAGGCAGAGGCCGCAGGTTGGGTGAGGACCCATGGTAGGCAGAGGCCGCAGGTTGGGTAAGGACCCATGGTAGGCAGAGGCCGCAGGTTGGGTGAGGTCCCATGCTGGGCAGAAGCCCCAGGTTGTATGAGGTCCCATGTTGGTTAGAAGCCCCATGTTAGACAAGGCCCTGTTTTGGGCAGAAACCCCACAGGCCTAAAATATCTGTAAACATTCTTTAAGTTTACACAGAACTGTTTCAGAACAATGTAGTCATTTATTTAAAATACTCTTCATATCTTGATAATATTGAAATAATCTTGTGATTAAAAAATAATGGCTAATCAATATCAAAATCTCTGTGAGAGCGAGGAAAAATCCCTTTTCTTTTTTCCCTCAAATCTGCCCTGCTAATGTATTTAAATACCATTATTATCTATGGATTTTTTTTTAATGTATGAATATTGACGATGTTCAACAGCTGCTCATAGACTTCCATTTCATCTGAGGAAAAGCAGGATGACCTTGAAGACATGGTGGAAGGTCAAAGCCTGACCTGATTTAGTTAATAGCACTGAGGAAGATGTATGAGAGGAGGGAATAGAATCAATCAGGTGAAATAAAATCGACATGAATTAAACATGGGATAGTCATGAATTGAACAGGGGAGCAGAGAGAGAGAGAGAAATGTAGAAGATAAAAATTAATGAGTGCGTTCATACCTCAGCAGATTTATACTCGCAGGTTTATATTAATGCACTCGTTCTAATACGTTATCATTTCTATAGGAACAGCTGATTCACAAGCATGTGCACGGCAGACGTGTACACTTTGTGGTTTCTCGGTAACACGACGAGCTGCGTTTTTTGTTTTTTTGTCTTATTAACTTCGAGAGCAAAAAGAGGAGCTAGTGAAGGAATGACTGTTTATAGCTGCTCTAATGTAAGTGATAAGTAAATGTAACTATGGATAATAATGGATAAAAAGTATGATGTGTTCACGATTAATTTTAAAATGTTGGCAAATTGCTGTGGTATAAGAGGAATAAAACTCTTCAGGACATGCTTAGTCATAGGAAAATAACTTCTAACTCTGCTTTATCACATCACCCTGTTGTTGATTATTTTCCTATGAGAGCATCACACACAGTGAGTCAGTCCTTGCTTAGGATCTGCGATTTTCCTTTCTTTCAGGTTTCCTTTCTGTACGTCTTTCGATATCATACTCAACTTGTTTTGAAAGCTGCTCTGTTTTATTCCCTCCCTCTCTATCTCTATCTCTATCTATTTAGCTATCTATCTATCTAGCTATCTATCTATCTGTCTGTGAACGCGGTGCCTCTCTCCCTGTGTGACTCCGCCCCGTCAGTACTGATCCAGAGAGAGAGGGTAAAATAAAATCTGTGCATAATTCCAGGTGATATTAGGATGTGAAAATCAGGAGCAGAACCCAGAGGAAGTGCAGCAGAAAGTGAGAATGAGAATGAGAGAAAGGTGTGAGGGTACGTGAGCGCTCACGCTGGATGGTGTACGGTGAGGAGTGTGTGAGGAGGATGTGCTGCGGAATAAATAAGCTCTGCACTCACACTGCAGTGGCTGAATAATAAGCAGTGTGGGGCTTTAATTAGAAGCCGAATCACTCGAGACAGAGTCACAGAGACATACTGGGAAAGAGAAACTAGGGGAAGAGGAAAAAAGAGCACTTGTTCATTGTTTACACTATCATGTCCTACAGTATAGAGGAGTCACTAGATTGAATAATGTAACAAAGCCCTGTGTTGGACAAAAGCTCCAAATAGGGAGACACCATTTTGGGTGAGGCCTTAGGGTGGGAACAAGCCTTGTGTGGAGAAAAACCCTCGTTTTGGTCAAGGTTGGCTTAGAACCCTTGTTCGGTGAGGCCCCGTGTGTTGGAAAGCCATTTTTGGGGCTGACTCACGTTGGACAGAATCCTTATATTGGGAACGGCCCCATGTTGGGCAGAAGCCCCATGTTGGATGAGGCCATGTTGGGCAAAATCCCTGTCTTGGGCAGAAGTCCAGTTCTGGGTGAGACCCCATGTTGGCCGGGGATGCATCTGTGTAAAATCTCTGCAAGGAAAAGACCTCTTGCTGGTCAAGGCCCAGTGTTGGGTGAGGCCTCATGTTGGGCAAGTGGGTGAGACTCCATGTTGGGTGAGGTCCCATGTTGGGCAAGGTTCCATGCTGGACAGAAACCTTCTTGGGAAGAAACCAGAATCCCAATGTTGGAAGAGGCCCCATTTTGGGCAAGGCCCCATGTTGGACAGAAACAATGCACCATATTGGGCAGAAGTCCCCTGTTAGTTTTGACCCCATGTTGAGCTGAATCCCAGTGTTGGGTGAGGCCTCATGTTGCATGAGGTCATGTTGAACAGAAACCTTGTATTGGGAAGAAACCAGAATCCCTGCTTAGGCAAGACCCCATGTAAGGTGGGAGCTCCATGTTGAGCAGAATGTTGAACCCTATGTTTGTGAGGAAAAAGCTCCTGAGTGGACGGATGCTGTAGAAGCTCCAGGTTGAGCAGAAGCCACATGTTCAGCAGAAACACCATGTTGGGCCTCACACTGGTCCGAAGCCCTGTGTGGGGCAGAAGCCCAAATTGGGTAAAGCCCCACATTGGGTAGAGACCATTGTTAGTCAAAAACCTCTAGCTGGTCAAACTTCAATGTTTCGTCAAGCTTCAACTTTTCCCCAGTTGACCTGCTAAAGCCTGCTTCTGGGCAAACCTCATCATGGACAAAAGCCCCATGCTGGGCAAAGCCCCTCCTGCTGCATAGAGCTTTTTATTCTAAGGGTGTAAAATTAAAGAAACTGAAATCTAGCTGTAACAGGTTCTATGCGAGGAATTTATTTTTACACGGATGATGTCTTATATGAACACTAACACGCACAATTACGTCCTCACAGATGGTGATGGTCAGTCACACCTACACTTCCACACACACACACACACACACACACACACACACACACACGTCCACACATGTCCACAGTCACTGTGTCCTGCTTTACTGTCACTGTACATCTCTCATCTGTTCATCACCACCGCAATCTGTCACAGCGCTCAGCCTCAGCAGACGTCCAGCTCTCACGTCCAAAACCTAGGAGCGCTTATTTTAATTAAAAAAATGACTTCCATAAGACACATACAGGAAGCTGAGGCTTTGACAAATACGATTTAAACACAAAAATGCAACAAAATATAACATCCGAGAGGTTTCACATCAAATACACCATGTTCCAAATTATTACGCACGTGCCATTTTAGTGTTTTTCCCCCCGGACGGGCGTTATGATTATGATATTACAATGTGGATGTTATGACAAGTAAAAGAACTGATAACGAGAACAGCTTCATTGATATTTTGAAAAGAACATAAAATATGTTGTTCCAAATAATTATGCAGAATGCAATTTGAAAACATTCAGTGGGTTATAATGAACTCCAAACAGAAATCTGTCGTATGTGCTGCATGGACAGATCAGTTTTCAAAAAATAAACACAAAACAAAAAACCTATTTACAGTTCAAGGTACATATTAATAAATGAGCCCTTCTTTGAGATGACTTCAACAACTCTCTCAGCCATTGAACTTGTAAGTCCATGTATAGTTTCTGCCTGGATTTCATTAGCGGATGCCAGTATTGCCTCCCAGAGCTCCTGTTTCGAGGTACACTGCAGCCCACCCTCATAGATCTTCCTTTTAAGGATGCTCCACAGGTGCTCAATAGGATTGAGGTCAGGAGATGATGGTGGCCAAACCATGAATTTTTTTTTCTCCTTTTATTTCCATAGCAACCAAGGAGTCAATGGTGGTTCTGCAGCATGGGATGGTGCGTTGTCCTGCATGGAAAAGGCTTGATTCTTCTTTTTATACCACGGCAGAAAATGGTCGTTTAGGAACTCCACATATCTCGCAGAGGTCATTTTGACAGCGTCAGGGAACTCTAAAGGGACCTACCATCTCACGTCCCAATATTCCAGCCCAAATCATCACTCCGCCACCACCTCCTTTCTGACGTCACAGTCTTGTTGGAACAGGGTGGCCCATCCAGAACCATCCAGAACTCCATCCATCTGGACCATCCAGTGTAGCACGGCATTCTTAGGTGAATAAAACTGTTTGAAAATTAGTCTTCATGATGATCGAGATGAAAAAGATTGAGTAATTCGTACCTTTTTCCACTCGTATACTCACTGAAATTGTTTTTACGCAGTGTTTTAAACTATAAATTAGGTGATTATCGTTGTAGCGTGCTAGCCCAACACCACTGGCGCAGCTAGCTAATGTACACAATTTTAAACCTACAAAATTATTATTTGAAAAGAGTAGATGAAATGTAAAGTTAATCTTCAACCTGAAACACATTTTAAATATGTTTATATATTTTCCGATGCTAATTTGTTATTGTTAATGCTAGCGCAGTTACCATGGCGTTTATTCGGAACAAAATTCAACGACCTCAAACACTAATATTAATCATATTAATGAGATATCCAGTATAGAAGTATTGGAGCAAATGCTGGACTCGGTGTCCCAGAATGCAATGCAGATATACAGACACACAGCTATGCCGAGTTACGACAGAGACTCCGCTCGGCTAGTTAGTTAGCGATCTACAGTCTGAGATGATCTACTCCCATTCCTCTCTTCTTTTCTCTCTCTCTCTCTCTCTCTCTCTCTCTCTCTCTTTCTCTCTGGTTTTCAATCTCTTGTAAATATTTTAATCTGTTGTTCTAAAGCTGTGATTCTGGCGGTGGTTGGTTTTGAGTTCCCCTAAAAGCTTTACATTATAAATTCATAAGTCCGTTACAGTTAAATTAAAACGCAGGAGAGTCGGTCTGAAAGAAAGTGGAGAGAAGGGAAAGAAAAAACTCCACTGTTGGAAGGTTAAAAATAGATCTAGGTGAGTTCTAGCTCCTGCTGATTCCCAGTCTGTCTCTGGACGCATTTGCTGATTTGATGATTATCATTTATTTGTGTGTTTTGTTTTAATGTAGCTTGAACACCATGCTATAAAACCAGAGACATTATAAGAGAAACATATAGAAACACCCCCTGTTAATTTTTTTTAATTTTTTTTATTATTTTTTTTTTTTTAAAGGCAACAGAACTCAAATTAGGATCAATATTTGACTATCTACAGTCAAAATGCAGCTTTTGGTAACCAAGACAACGGCAGAAAGTTATGAAATGAATTTTAGAAAGACTTGATATGAAATTGCTAACAGAATGTTTTAAATTTAGCATATCATCACTCCAACTCTGGTCTAAAATCACGTCTGAATTGGCAGGGAAATTGTGTGTGTGTGTGTGTGTGTGTACTTTTATCTTGATACCTGACGTTACTGATGCTGCTTGTAATCCCCAAATCCTCATAGGTTATACAACACTGCTGCTTTAAATTCTGAGCGAACCCTAATCTATAATTGCAAAAATAAAAAGTACAATATGCAGCACAACGTATGGATAATTACTGAATGTATAATAGATGCATGTTCTAGAAACGATTCCTGTCTCAATTTCTTTTACTTTTTTTTTTTTTAAATACAGCACTGATGATTGCATCATAAATCAACCGTTTTCGATATTTGATACTACAGTATATTCCCTGAAAGATGTTTCTGGATGAAGCATTTCAGCGATTCTTACACCACGGCGCTGTTGAATTCTGGATCGTGATTGGTCAGAAGGTGTTGATTAATGTTCTATAACAACAGCGCAGTAATGCAGGTTTATATTAACGCGCTCCTTCTAATCTGTTATCGTTTCTAAGGTAACAGCTCGTTCACAGAGATCTGTTCAGTGCATGCTCGTCTAATAATAAACAGATTAAAGACGTGTGTATTTGCTGACATGATGATGGAGACGTTTATTATCATTCATGGAAGGAATCTCCAGTTCAAGAGCTTTGTAAAACAGATCAGAAGTAAAACACAAACTGACTTGTTTCCACAACATGAAATGTAACTGTAAATGGATAAAAAAGTATGACATGTCTGTGGTGAAAGAGGAATAAAACACTTGAGGATAGCACATACTGCTATAGGAGAGTAATCTTCAGGGTGGTAAGAGTAACTGCATCAAACCAACCCAATTATTTATGACTTATCCATCAAAACTCAATCATCTGACCTGAACCTGAAGGTTAAGACGTCTGTCAAAGCCTCACCATGGAAACCTCGAGGCTTGAGCTGTTCAGCGCCATGAAATCACTCGAGAGAAAGCACGTCAAATAAAAGCGTCTGAAAAATGAATAGATGTAAATAGCGAGCGTCTGGAGATGTTCATGGCTCACGGATCTCAAGGTAGCATTATATATAATACATGCACATGAGGAAGCGCGTGATGGCTTCATACCTCGGACGATATAGATATAAACATCAGCAAATGAAAGCAGATGTTCTGCAGTTTAACATCAGAGCTTCATTCTGACTCCAGTGCAGACAAAACTGTCACTGTTGAATTATTTATAACACACACTCCATCTGTTTTTACCTCCTCCCAGTCCGCCTCGCCTTTCGCCTGTGTTTACCGTCAGCTCTGAAATTATGTGCACCCCACTATTTAAGGGAGCAAAAAGAACATTTCCATGCACACAAGTTTCTGACACACCATTTAATCAGCAACCCTGCAGTTATTATCAGGAGAGAATTGACCAATAGCGTGTTTGCAGAATAGTTATAAATTAGTATTTTTAAATCTTTTTGTGTATTTAAAAGGATAATAATAATAATAATAAAATAATAAAAACTCTGATCCTGTGCAGGTTAACAACCATCTTTCTTTTGTGTTGAGGGTGATGAATATAATGTAATGCGACAAATAGAGCTAAATATTTAAATATGACTCGTTAATTTATTAATATTACGTTTAAATGAACCTTTTTTAATTGTGAAAATTTGCTTGTATTAATATCTTTAGGGTTGTCATAAATTTTGCACATTTTTGAAGGAAAATACTGGTATATGGGGAAAATACTTTTACCATTACTACTAATATCTATCTATCCATTTATTTATTTATTTATTTATTTATTTATTTATTTATAGTTCTTAAGAAAATTGTTTTATGTTGGAGAAAAAGTAACTATGTTCTCTAAACTCTTACAAGGAAATTGCGCATGTGATGTGTGATGATCGTCTACACTCAGTTTCTGCCTGTTATTTTTTGGAAGGGTGCCAATAGTTTTGGAGGCGACGGTAGAGCTTTGTAGGAAATAACTGCACTAAAGAAAACATAATGTTTGAAAACTACTTGACGTAGCCTATCACTTACTGTATTGTGTGCTTATTTTGGAAATACATTTTCATGAAAGGTGCCAATACTTCTACTCTAGAGCTCCATACCAGAAAAAAATGTCACTTCTCATCATGTCTATAGTGTTAATTCTGGCTCAATTATGATTTACATCAAAACAAAGGCACCTTGCTGTTACAGTTAAACAGCTCTCCCTGTGAGAACGAGATCCAAAATGGCCGCCATGTGAAGACATTCAGAATCCGATATCAGCGTCACGTTTATTTAACACGCGACTTGCAGCGCTGCATTCGATATTTGTGCTATAAATCTTGGCACCCCGAGTAGGAAAAGATCTACTGAAAAGTGATGATGTGATATCAGAGTCAGTAAAGTGTGTTATGAGTGAGATAAGTGATGCACATAAAAGGCCATTTTTTTAAAGCTTTTGCTCACTTTGCTTTGGCAGACGTGTCCGTATACACGCTAAAGTACGATCGTTTAGCAGAGCCGGAGGTGCTTCTGCATCGATCCTGAATTATTCATCGGTTTATTTATTTCCCCCGGAGCAGCAGAGTCAGCACAAACAGACCACGCAGCGAGCCTTTCAGTGGCACGATTAAATACAGCGAGGAAACCAGGTACATTTACATGAGTTAAGCGTGCTTAATGAGGATTTAATACTGACATAACCATGTCTCAGTTGCGCTCAATTTAAAGTATCTTGTTTGAGACATCGGCGTGAGAGAGGAGCAGTAAGTCCAGCGTCGCTGTCTGATACATGTACTGAAAACGATGGTTTGGATGTAAACACACACACAAAAATTGTAACACTGTGTGGTTATATGAAAATAATCCATGCCACGGAAATGTAAACAAACAAATCTTCAGTCTGCATTTTCTATCCCTGATTTTTTATTTATTTATTTATTTATTTATTTATTTTTTGGGGGGGGGTTTAAAGGTAAATGTATATGTTTAAAGACATATATGCTATTTACGCTTCTACTCATGACAAATCTGGTGTGAACTCAAACAGGTGATTTTTCTTAATCTAAATAAGCAGCTGCGTAACCCGACTCTGAATACCAGGAACTTTCCTGGTATAGTTCGGTGTCACTCTGTGCTCAGGTAAGGGGGCGTGGCCTAAACTTTGATGTTCGAAACAGTTTTATGAAACTCTTTTTTTTTTTTTTATTAACATTTTTTTTTTTTAATCAAAACATAAACAAACTAAAGATGGAACAAAAATGGAAATAATATGGAATATTGAATTAGCTTAGAGACGAGACAGATTTTTTGGGGGGAATATATTTTTAATCTTTTAATCTTCCTTTCCTGCACTGCATGACTTCACATTTTAATGGCTTTCAAAGGTGCTTACGAAATAAAAAACCTCACTCAGCTCAAGATTTCTAATTACCCCACCCTTCGAGTAAAAGTGGGCGTGGCCACGGATAATAAACCGAAAATGTACAGACACGCCATGTTTCAGGAGCGGGCGGAACGAGATGTTCGTTTATATACAGATGGATCAGTTACACCTTAACGAGCTTACATCCTTCTCACATAATCTCTGTGAAGGAGCTTAAGCTCGTATCTCACGCCGTACCTCCGTTATTCTTTTCTCACTTTTATTCGTTTATTTCCTGCGTTCTGATTTTTTTCCTCGCTCGCTCTTCGTACGAACAGGCTGCGGAATGAAAAAGTTCAATATTCATTAACGTTTACTGACTCTGAAATGTTAGAAAGGCCAGACAGCAGCTCTGTCGGTTGAATATAAACATAAACATATTTTTTCTCCGGTCTCTTGTACATATTCGGTTCTGTAAATGGTTTGTTTTATATAATACAGTCGCTGATTTTGACCCACATGGAATCAGGTGCAGTGTGTAAGCTGTGTAGTTTGTGATGCGGGCGTTAGATCACACCTGCAGATTCAACATCTCTGTGTAATTATTTTCCAAATGCGAACAGCTCTGTGTGGTAATTGGTTTGTTTCTGTTTTTTGCTTTGTTTCCCCCCCCCAAGTGGCAGATTTGGAACAGATGGTGTTTCTTTCACTTCCTCCCTCGTTGTTTGAGAATAACGAGACTCATTTGCATGTCTCGGCTCGTCACACGCCTCACGCTGGTAAGACAAACGAGCCTGGTTCCATGACGGCTGTGCCATTCAGCCCTCGTAAGTCTTGGTTTTGATTATTTTTCTATATAGAATCTAAGAAAAAAAATGTCTCCGTGGGGAATTTCGCTAATTAAAGTTTTAGCATAGAATTAGCAAATACACCAAATTTCATCACAAAACTAGCATCTATAATTTGTGTAACAGTGTTGTACTTTTAAAGTGACCTCATCAGTCAATATAATCTCATCATATGTATAGAAAATACACACTAAATAATATAAAAGTTAAACTTTTCTTCTTCACACGATCTTCAAGAAATTATAGAAGGAACGTAAATAATAAATTAATTTATTCATTTAGTTAAAAATACATTTTTAAGCCGATCATTAGAATGTCCTTGGCGTGCTCATGACTTAAAGAGCTCATGGATGCTCTTTAACCACATTTTGCTCTTAAATACTGTAAGTAACAGGGTTTTTTAGCTTAGCATTAGCAAACGCACATAATGTGTTTAACTGGTGGCCATGCTAACGGCACACGGACATGAAGGACAATTTAGCAATTTCGATTTTAAAATAAAAATAGCTTTTTTTCTTCTGAATAATTTTACTTTCCGTGTATAATTTGGGTAACAGGGATGTACTTTTACAGCATAACATCATAAAGATAGAAAGAGTGAAAGAGTGTACTTTTTCTTCTTCATGTGATTGTTAGGAAATTCCAGTGATGCAACTTCCTGTTGACTCGTGGAACGTTCCGAATATTTTATAGGGGTGAGAAAATAATCATTTTTAAAAAAGTAAATTTTTCATCACGTGTAATGGACGACTCGTGGAAAATGATGTTTAAAGCAGACTTTAAGTATTTTAGTTATAAAATATTATCATAATTATCATATTATCATAGTTATAGTGGACTGGGAACAGACAGAAACGCTGTTTTGTTTTAAGTGATTTATCTGAAACATGTACAGAGGTAGTAGTGAAGGAAACTGTAAAATGTTATGTACGTGGAATCAGACAATAACGGCCCGCGTGGTGTTGTGCAGCTCTACAGCTGAAGTTCCAGGGCAGTTTATGGATGGTCTAGGTGTTAATGTGCAGGTCTGAGCAGTGTACCGGTGGAAAACTGGGATTATAAATTATTTATTTTTCATTTTGTTTTGCTAAGAACTGATAGTACTGATAGTACTGATAGAACTGATAGTATTGATAGTACTGATAGAACTGATAGAACTGATAGTACTGATAGAACTGATAGAACTGATAGAACTGATAGAATTGATAGTACTGATAGAACTGATAGAACTGATAGAATTGATAGAACTGATAGTACTGATAGAACTGATAGTACTGATAGTACTGATAGAATTGATAGTACTGATAGAACTGATAGTACTGATAGAACTGATAGAACTGATAGTACTGATAGAATTGATAGTACTGATAGAACTGATAGAACTGATAGTACTGATAGTACTGATAGTACTGATAGAACTGATAGTATTGATATTACTGATAGTACTGATAGAACTGATAGTACTGATAGTACTGATAGTACTGATAGAACTGATAGTACTGATAGTACTGATAGTACTGATAGAACTGATAGTACTGATAGAATTGATAGTACTGATAGAACTGATAGAACTGATAGTACTGATAGAACTGATAGAACTGATAGTACTGATAGAACTGATAGAACTGATAG
>JANDJT010000060.1:1014195-1028576 GCA_024331685.1 Stegophilus panzeri
GTTTAATCCGATCTAAGAGTCGAATCTGTCAGAGAATCTCAGACTCAAGTCAGCTTCTGTGGCTTTGGTGCTCATTAAAATAAAATCTACATTTAATAATTATAATTCACTAAAATCATGAGGCACATTTTCATGACGGCTGCTTTTATTTATTTATTTATTTATTGCCATTATATCGTTTTGGTATCGAGCATTACGATACTATAACCGGTTACAAATATCGTGCTAACACTAATGCTAATCTGATACAGTCAGTATTTTGATCAGTTAAGCTAATGGTGGAGTCCTGCAGAAGAGCAGGTGCGCCGCGTCAGCCAATCAGAACAGGCGGGGAGGATCACGGGACCGACACCGTGGTCGAAATGCAGGCAGGCAGGCAGCGCTCGGGACTCGAGAGAGCGGCAGTGAGGCAGAGACGGAGAGAGAGACGGAGCTGAAGAGAAGGGAGAGAGAGAGGACTTGGATGGTTTATCTGCGCTCAGGGACGGAAAGCAACTCGCTCGGGGTAAGCGTTAACGTCTTTAAACGCTTATTAATGTTCATAAGCATCTGCGGGATGACTCAGGGTGACTTGGTGTTTGTGAGAGAGTGATTGATTTTTTTGCTGCGATAAATAAACGGGACCGCGTTCGCCTTTCTCGGCTCGGACATCATCGCTATGAAGACTGTGGCTAGTGTTATAACCGTTTACAGTGTTCACAGCAGTGTATTTCCTCTACCAGTCAGTCAGCTCGCTTCAGAGATTGTTTTCGCGCTGAGTAAAACTGAGCTGTGGTATTGTTGTGGTATTGTCGTGCTAGTGTTTACTCCCCTCCGAATCTCCGGTTGTTGCACCGCAGGATCCCGTAGCCTACTTGAATAATTTATTAGGTAGCGAGCTGCCTTTTTAAAACTCAGGGCCAGTGCTTTAAAACTAGCATTTAAGACGCGATTGTTTTTATAGGAAGTGATTCTTGGTGATCAGCTTGTCACCAATTGTTGATGGGGTTTTTTTGTCCAGCACTTCTTTTTTTCACATCCTCCAATAACGACTAGAGCTCCTCCGCGCATGCGCACTACTCTGCGTTGGCGCCTCGTGCACGCAGGTTTTTAAACTCGCGCACCGGGACAGACGCTCGGTGTGTCGGCTCCTCCCGCTCCACTACGAATTTATTTTTTCTCTCGTTTCACTTATTGAGAAGAAAGTACGTTTGTTTATTAAAAAAAAAATATTATCTACTTAAGAGCCTAAATGTCATCGTTATCGTGTCGTAATTTTGTGTAACTTTTTAGTTATATCACCACAAATTAATGAATATCGTAGTGAATTTCTGTTAGCTTGTTAGCTAGCGGTTCAATTTCTGAGGTAAACTTTTTACCTGGATCACACTATACTGACTGTCACTTGGTTAATAAGTTAGATTTGTAGCTTTTTGGTGTCTTTATAAGTTGTGTTAGTGATGTTTTCGCGGTGTTGTCTCGTAAAACCGGTTAAATTTGTTGTCGTCCCCCCCAAATCAGTAATTATGCGGTTTTGACCGTTGGGATTTGTACGCTCTACAGGCTTCGGCTGTTGTGACGTCATGAGGATAAACGTGCAGGTGTCCATGGCTCCACTTCCGCACTTTCTCACTTTGTAAACAATGCTGCTGTTTTATTGATTTAATTGATCGATTCAGTCAGGATTATATTCAGTGTTCATATTTATAACCTGAGCGGGATTGTGTCTCCTTGCTGCACGCGCGCTGTTTGAACACAACCAGCTGCGCGTGCTTTTTATTTATATATCCTGTTTCCAATGCGGAAGTGATCCTTCGTGTCAGCTGCCTTTACAATCCGCTTGTGGTTTGCTGTTTTGGTTTCATCTGGCTTTTATTTGACTCCTTGACTCGTGTTGCTCGGTTGCTGCTGCGGTTGGAGGGTGTGATTATCTCCTGGATAATAGATTTAAATAAAAAAAATAAAATAAAAAAAAGTAACACAAGGAATGAGATTTTATTTATGGGCGTGTCAGGTGTCTTAAATGATGACTCTTATTATAATAACTCTTACTCTAAGTGCAAAGCGTTCATGATGGGCAGATCATGATCAAAATAATTTTAGCCTTCCTCTTTTTGTTGTCTTGTCTGAGTTTGGTCTGCAGCAGAGGTCAGAAATATGGAATAAACCTGACAAAACTGATAGAGAACTTCTTTTTGACTGTCTATCCATTTCTGCATCTAGTTTTCTCTGGAGTTTCCTTCTTTCTCTTATTCTCTTGTATTTCTCTATTCTCCCCTCAGCCATCCCTTCTTTTCTCTCTCTCTCTCTCTCTCTCTCTCTCTCTCACTCATTCAATCACCTGTCTTTTTTGTTTCTTTGCCCCTCATTTTTTCTCTCTCTGGCATTTTCCTGTTTCTTTCACACATTTCTGTTCTCTCTCTCTCTCTCTCGCTCTCTCTCTCTCTCTCTGTTTGAACAGTTTACAGATTTGTTAGGCGCATGGACTGGAAATAGCCCGTGGGTAGATTGTGTACCTTCAGGTTAAAATGTTGAGGATGTCGCCGTTTGCATTGGATAAATTCCACACACACACACACAGAGAGAGAGAGAGAGAGAGAGAGAGAGAGGTCCATGCTGTTACCACTTCAGTTGGAAAACATTTCTTCCTAATTTGTTTCTACAAGGTCAGTATAGTCTGCTTTCTTTTGCACTTGTCCTTCTTAGCTCCTGCTTAAGCATATTTAATGTCCTGCGGTCAGTTTGAAAGACAAAAATCAATGAAACTGTCAGCTCAAGGTTCAGCTCTGATGCCCTGGTTTCCATTATGTTGGTGCAGGAAGAAGGAACTGATCCTGGATCAGAGGCCACGTTTTCCCCAGTTTCTCCTCCATCCGATCCCCCTCTCCTCTGCTCCACGATGGGGTGCGAGCTCTCGTCCCGACAGGCCGTTGTTAGTGTATGAAGTGTTGGTCGAACGTTTTCCTCACGCGAGACATCCTCACGCGTTCTGAGGCGTCTTCAGGCCTGCGCTCGTGCGTCACGTAATTTGATAAACGCATCCAATTTGTAGCAGTTTAATGTTAATGATTTCCAGCATTAACATGTTTTTGCAGCATCAGTAGTCCAATTACAAATCCAATTTTAACAAGCGCTTCTAAATGCACACGTACATCGCCTTAATTATTTTTAGTGCTGCTGATGGATTCTGTTTCAGAGCAATTTACTGATGATACACACACACACAGAGAAAGAGAGAGTGGGGCGTACAGATAAAGGGACGTATTTTTGGTAATACGACAGCACAGATTTCTGTCATTTTATCAGTTGAGTGTTTGAAGAGCTCGCTCTCTCTCACTCTCTCTCTCTCTCTGTCTTTCACGCTCTCCCCCTCTCCCCCTCTCCCCCCTGCTGATCAGTGCTATTCCTGGCTCTCTCCTGGAGCTGATGAAGAAAGTGAAGCCAGCAGCAGGAGTAGGTTTTTAGCTTCGCTTCCTGCTGCAGAAATCCGAAGCCTTCACTGTTCTCTCTCACTAGGCAGTTTTCACTCTCTGGATATCACTGATCATGATTGTCACGCTATATTATAAACAATTTTGTGTGTGTATACGTAAATATGATTTTCAGACTAATCAAGTGTTGTTGTTTTTTTTTTTCTCGTTTGTGTATGTTTATTATTATTCTTTTAAACATATGGTCATTGACGCTCCAGGGCTTGTAAAACGCTCTCAAATAGGCGACGTCGTCCTGAATAGCACACAAAGGCGAGTGACAATAATCTGAAGTGTCCTAGATAAGTGCATTGTGTACTTATTGAAGATTGCGGTGTAGCTCGTAACCACTGCGACATGCCACTTTAGTGTGTGTGTGTTGCGTATATATGACTATAGCCCTATTCAGACGGGATTAAACTGACCTGCCTCATAGTGTGACGTTTCCTGTTTTACAGGAGATACTCTGAGATGTTCTTTTCATCCGGGTGTCTGTGTTTTTCTCCGTCGTCCTCTGAGAAAATGACAACATACGGTTTTTGTCGTGTTGGGAAAATGTTTGACTGCTTGCTGTGTTTAGTCTCGTAGTGCGCATAACAGTGAAAAGTGGATCCTTTAGAATTTCAGGTTGGTGCCGGAACTTTGGTTCACCCATTAAAACTGAAATAAGTGCCAGCGTCCCTTCTCTACCTACTACAGCGACGCTTTGACCGCTCGGACGTCATGTTGTGAGCGGAGCGTGATCACATGACCGTGTGGCGCAATTAACCAGGTATGTAGAAAATACCACCTGCTGGAAACTCCTTGCTCCTGTAGTTATTATATCGTGGACGTGAGAGTTTTATCACTGAAAAACGTGTTGCGGACGTCCTGCTGATAAACGAATCCAATCCGAATATAGCAGGAAGTGTTTGGCGTATACTCTTTGTTGTCTCGGCCTCAGATTTGCATGGGTATCACGCAGCCGTTTATGGTGCGAGTGGAGTTTAGTGCAAGGGAGGAGTGTGGCTGAAATGGCTCCTGGTATACAGAAAAGCTAAAAAAACAAAAACTAGTGGACCAGCAAGGCTGTATACACTCATAAAGACGCAGTGTTACAGATGTATTCTGAATAAAACACACCCAGACGATACGGTGACCGAGTAACCGCGCCAGGCTAAATATAAAGAGCCCAGTCAAGTAGCTAAGAGGAATTGAGAACAGTCTGGTCATGTTTGTATTGGATCCATTCACTCCAACGACAAGGGCAGCTTTGTTCTCGGGAAAGGAAGCGACCTCCTGGAGACTCCTCCGTGCCGAACAGCGCCGCCACTTCGTTCGAGCCGAGGGAGCCAGGGTTCAAGTGCGCGCTCGGGTACTCTGAGGTTCCACACATCGAGGTAAAAGAGGCGTGCATCTCTCAGAGCGTAACGGAAAGTGCGTGGTTCTGTTCTGTATCAGTTGTGTGTGTGTGTGTGTGTGTGTGTGTGTATAAAACAGTCTGACAGCAAAGCAGCAGCGGAAACACATCCAGACATGAGAAACTGGATCTAGAGCAGACACAGGGCACGAATGGCCTTGTAAGGTATCCGAGACTCCAGAGACATGGACGTTTCAGATCCCTGTGCGCGCTCTCTCTCTCTCTCTCTCTCTCTCTCTCTCTCTCTCTCACACACACACGCACACACACGCACACACAGAGTGCACGGAAACAGTAGCATGTCTAAACATCAGGAATAACAAATTGCCTCCTCTGTGCATGGGTGAAAGAGAAGTAATCACGCACAGAGCGCACAGCGTACTCGCGTACTTGGTTGGTAGATAGAAAAAAAACAGGAAGAGATTCTTTTTTTTTAAATGGGGGGCTGTGGTGTGTGGGAAATCCACCCACCCCAAAATAAAAAAAATTTTCAGACTGGTTTCAGCAATATTAAGAAAATGTGAAAACAAACTGTATGTAGTTCAGTGCTGAGGAATATTTTTACTCCCTATTCAAAAAATCGATCTGAGATAGACATTTACATATGATTGGCCTAAATACGTTATTGTATGCAAATCAGCGTTGAGTGTTCGAGAAACACTGAAATTAAACAGATTATAGGCAGATTAGGAATCGATATCGCAAAAGAAAAAGGGGTATGATGGTGTCTCGATACGTTTTAACCAGGATCGAGTTCCTCACCCAGATTTAATCTACAGAAACGCACGTGACCAGCGTGGAAAATCACTCAATCATTTACAGCTTATTAGCTCTAGATGTCATGTAGAAAAACACTACACTTCATCTTCGCCTGTTAAATTGCTCGTGAACTTGCATGTTCGGAGTCGCAGAGGCTGACGGTTGCTGATTAAACGGTGCTCTTGCTTTCACGTTTTGCTCCCGGAGCTGTTTTACACTCGTTAACTTCACGTCCATCAGTGCTGGAGATGTAACCGTTCCAAAACTATCACGGTTATCGGTATTGTTAAAATGTTAGCAATTGTTAATGGTAGCCTCCGTTTTCACGCTCAAAAAGCAATGTTGCGTGCTGCGCCTGCGTCAGACTGGATGTGTGTGGACAGCATTTACCGCGAGTTTTAAAAGTCACGATAATCACACACTGTTTTAATGATCATTAAACGTGACGCAGTAATACTAACCGGCGGGGAATTTTGTCACGGTTTATCGTGAAACCGGTAACCGTTTCATGCCTGGTCAGCGCCGTGTACATCTTTATACACATGGATAAATTCTGTTCACTTTATTGGTGGTTCTGGTGGAAACCACAAACCATCAACGCTTTTAATTTTACAGGACGTACACGGCACCATGTTTAGAAAAGTCCAACACGGACAAAGTCACGTCCAATAAATCTCGTCGCGAGTTTATAAAAGGCATCTGAAAAACGCAGTTGATTTGTAGCTATGGGAAGTGTGCTTTAAAAAGAATCAGGGATTGGGTTTCAAGTGTGGTAATTGCTTTTTGAGCCTGCAGTAGGAGTAACTCCCACTGACTGCTCCCTCCCTCCCTCCCTCCCTCCTTTCTTCACTTACTCCTTCTTTCCTTCCCTCCCTCCCCTACCTAAAGTTAACGAAACGACCCAGAAGAAATCAAACTCGCCATCTCATGTCCCTCGGCTTTACGGACGCCCGTGTTCCGTAGATTCTAGGGGTGTAACGAACGTCCGGTTTGGATTAATGCACCAATTTAAAAGGCAACGATTGAAACCAACCATTAATAATTCACGTTTTTAAACTGACGTGTAAATAATTTAATAGGCTAGGAAACTGATTTGCCCGTAGCTCTTTAAAGCTACTTTTAAAATTCTCTAAAGCATCATCAGCAACAAATTAATGATAGCCATACCCCAGATTCCTGAACTAAGTCAAGCACATGTCAATCAGAGGATACTGTATCGTATCGTAGCAGATGCAGTGGTGTCGCCAAAAATCTAATCATCGCCTTAAAAAGAAATGGTATCTTATCAGATTCTGTTGTATCGCTAAATATCGAATTGTATCGTGTGGAAGCCTGAGCTTTTCACCCTCTAGTAGATTCCCTTTTTTTTTAAAATGTATTTCCTGCTTCCTGCTAGCTCATCTTCATTTTTTGTAGTGGTGTAAGTGTTACTTGGAATAGTTTCCCTTTAACTTTTAATGCTACGTTCTACAGAAGTAAAAAAAACACGCCAGGCCTCGATTATCTGCGTTTAGGATCTGCACTGACGGAGTCATGGAGCTGGCCATATCTTCCACCGAAGCTGTAATTCTTCTAGCAGTGGGGAAACTTCTGGTTGTTCGGTTACTCCGGCAGCTTTGAAGTGTTGTCTGGATGGTAGTTCTCATCCTCGGCGCGCCGTACCCACGCACCGCTCATCGAGACGACCTGAATGTTCCTCTGGAGGCTGGAGAGGTAGATTTGTTTATGCAAAATCACGAACAGGGCGAGACCAGCACCGACACGAAAAGCCCATCCTCCTCTGCTTTCACAGAGTCTGCCTAAAAATACCACCGGCAGACCGAGTTATTTTGCTATCAGGCTTTATTCTTCAGATGCTGTTGATCAGCCATCATCAAAAAAACAATAGGCTGTGCGGTTAAAGGTGCAGTAGGCAATATTTCTCATTTCTTACTAGCACAAATAACGTGGAAAGATGTAGAAATGATGACAAATAATAGTTTAAGCCGCTGTCTCAGAACAAATGTATTATGTAACTGGAAAAAAACACTCAGTTTGGAAACCTGTCTTCTGATCCAGAATAAATGGTCTCCCCAAACTTACCTACTGCACCTTTAAAGCCATGATCAGATCTACATCGTGTGTTTGTGTGTGTTTGTGTGTGTGGGGTTTCCAATGACTTCACCTGTATCGTATGTGCCAATTAATCCCTATTTGCCTTTCATGTTGAAAAGTGTCTGTAATTGCTGATATAGATATTCAATTAAAGTGTGCGAAACCAAGTGCATCCCTATCAGATGGAGTGCATAATTTAATAAAGGAGGTTTCCCACACTGCAATGCGTCGTGCCCCGTCACCCAGGCGCTGAGAGAGGGTGAGCGAGAGAGAGAACAAGAGAAATAGAAGAAGAGTAGTGGACACTTTGCTTTGTTCTGCTTCTGCTGCTTGTCACCTCGTTACTCTGCAGGGAATTAACTAATTACAGCAGGTCCCCTCCATCGCTCCTATTGTGAAAGATGAAAGAAGGAAGCGTGGGGTTTCGGGCTGTAAACGAGTGTTGGGGATATCGATGAAGACGGATGAGGTTTACTGCATTTGTCCTGAGCACAGCACGTGTCCAAGTCGTAACTGTGTTTAGGAACTTAAGACCAACATTTTTAGATCTGTAAGTAAGTAAGTAAGTAAATAAATAAATAAATAAATAAAGTGTAGTGTGCATGTTTCAGACACTGCATGTTGACGGACATCACTTTCATCATCCATCTTTTCCAGGGAAGTAAATCAACAAACAGTTATGGCAGATATCACACAATCATTTACTGTGTGTTATCGGTCAAAAAAAAAAAAAAAAAAAAAAAAAAAAAAAAGAAGAACGAAAGAAAGAAAACACAACACTGTATCTTGGCTTGTTAAATTGGCTGTGAACTCACGTGTCTGGTGGAGCCGAGGCAGACGGTCGCTAATTAAACCATGCGCTGGAAACGCTTCTCATCCCTAGAGATGTTTCAGGGTCATGTGACTTTTTTTCTATTGTCTGTAGACCTATTTAAGGGGTATTAAGCCGGCTTTACGCTGCAAAAGCGTGTATCGTAGGGTAGGGTTACACGGGACGGCTACAGATACGTTAACGGTGAAACGTTTGAGAGAGAGATAGAAAACATTTCTGTAGAATCTTTTTACAGTTTTATCACGACAGGACGAAAAGGACGCAGCGTAAAAACGAATAAAGGATGAATTACAGCTTATGGGTGTGTATCTAGCGGATTAGCATAGACTTTATTTACCATTTTGACAAGGTGTTTTATACTTTCCAGCAGGGGTGTGCAGGACCGGGAGAGGGGCGGGGACGCCAGATTAAACCACATCAAATATACAGTCCCCAAAATTCTGTTTCAGCGCTCCGAGATCGTGAATTTAATTGTAGCGGAGTGACTGTAGTTGTGACACACACGATGATGTTCATCAAGAATTAATGAAAGGTTTTCCGTGCTTTGTGGCTGGAAGCATCGCTGCTTGTTAGCTCGCGGTCCTGTGCACTGTTTACTCTGATTAAAAAGTTGCTTCTGCCAGGAGAGCGTTCAGCTTCTTCACTTTCTCCGCCCTCTCGTCCTCTGAATATTTTATTTATTCATTTATTTTTTTGCAAAGCCCTGGTTTTGTTTCATAATGTTATTTCATGACTTATTAAACTTCTTAACGACGGCAGTGTAGGATGCGCACGCTTCTTCTCTGGCTCTCGAAGCTCTCAAAGTATTCGTGTTTCCAGCGCTTTTGAAATCGCTCCGTTGCTGTTTAACGTTGTGCTTTTACAAATTAATTTGCAGGTGTAGTGAGAGA
Organism: Stegophilus panzeri; assembly: GCA_024331685.1. NCBI lineage: Eukaryota > Metazoa > Chordata > Actinopteri > Siluriformes > Trichomycteridae > Stegophilus > Stegophilus panzeri. Next base: position 1,023,619 of record JANDJT010000060.1, read on the forward strand.
AAAAAGGCTCGCAGTTATTATTTTTTAGCTAACTGTGTGAACACAGTTCACTGCCACCATCAGGCGAAAGGAAGAGTTGCAACGCATTTGCAATTGTGGTGAGATACCGACCAGACATTCTAAGACAGGGGTGTCTGATCTTCTCTGCAAAGGGCCGGTGTGGGTGCAGGTGCCACACCTGACTCTACTCAGGTGTGGCTTGTGCTTGGTTGGAATGAAAACCTGCACCCACACTGGCCCGGATAAGATCGGACACCCCTGATCTAAGGGAAAAGCCGTAGGTCAGTTAAGCCTGTTCGTCAGTTAGTCTTGGTGATTTTACAAGGCTCTTGGTTTGGAAAGGGTTTTTTTTACCCCCTTCTAATCTGTTATTTTAGTTGTTTTCGCAAACGTGTTCAGAGATATTTCAGACAGTCAAGAAAAGATTGACGCTTTGAGTCTTCTCAAACCAGTAGATCAGATCCGTGTGTTCACGTCTACGCCAGGAAGGAAGAAGAAAGTGAATATAAAGAAAGCGCGTGATTGGGTGCAGATTTGCGGCACGGTGAGAAGGGTGGAGCTGCTGTCCTCTGTGCTGTCATTGTAGCGTCCTCTGTCTCCATCACGCAGCACATAACAGATGGGTAGGAGCAGGGGGTCTGAGGTCTCACACTCGCACACTAATCCCTGGAGAGAGGGATAGATAGAGGACAAAAGGAGAGGAAGACGTTAAGGAGAAAGGGGTTAAGTGAGATCTAGGAAAGAGAATGAGAAAACAAGACCGATGGAGAGGTTACAGTGGTGTGTGTGTGTGTGTGTGTGCACGCTCACACTCACACAGCAGGCAGATCGAACCCTAGATGCCTCTAGTTTAATCCCTGAATCCACATCTTTATTAACACACGCTAGACAAAACACAGACTCTGTCTAATATAAAACTTGCTTTCTCTGCTCGCCTTGACCCTCACGTCTAAACCTCGCTTCTCGACACGTCTGTGACCAGGAAGTCAGTAATGGAGCGGAAGACCACGCCACTCGTTTCACTCCGCATCGCAGCCAAATTAGAAATGGATTGCTTCTTGTTCGTGTGCCGTACACACACAAACACGCACGAGGTGTAGAGCTCAGGTTAAGAGCAAGCACCGTAGCAGGAGAAGAGAGGAGCTTCAGCTCAACAACCCGGCTATTCAACATTCAGAATTCATATTCATAACATCATTATTGCATAACTGCTTGAGGGAGAGGGAGAGAGAGAGATGGAGGAAGGGCAGAGAGGGGGGGCAAGACAGAGACTGGAGAGAGACTGAGTTGGAAATGGAGAGAGAGAGATGGCGACAGTGGGAGGGCAGATTGTGAGAGAGAGGGACAAGACAGGAAGATGAAGACGGAAAGATGAAGACCGTCATGGGGGGAGGGTGAGAGACAAGAGGGGGGAGAGAGAGACAGAGAATTGGAGAGACACTGAGTTGGAGACCGAGAGATGGGACAGATGGAAAGGGAGAGAGACAGGACAGAGTGAGAGATGGTGTGAGACAGGACAAAGGACAGAGTCAGGATAGATGGAGACAGAGACCGACAAAGATGTTGAGAGTGAGAGTCAGGATAGAGAGAACACACAGAGAGCGAGACTGACAGAACAATGAGAGAGAGAGAGTGACTGGTGGAGGTCAGGTGCGTGTGCGCGTGTGTGTGTGTGTGTGTGTGAGAGAGAGAGAGAGAGAGAGAGCGCGTGAGAGTCACTTTTAACTCTGACCGTCTCAGAAGCACGTCTAGACCACTAATCAAGCACCAATTAAAACTAGCCATGTCTGGTCTAAAGCTGAGGATAACGAGTAGATGATTAGTTAAGAACTTAATTGTCACATATGCCATTATTATATTAGTTTAGTGTAACATATCCCCGCCCCCGCGGTTATATTCGTGGTATTCAAGTTATGGTTATTTATTAGCATGTCAAGCTGCTTTAATTGCGTGGGCATGTGAAGCTTGCGGAAGATGATGAATCGGAGTGTTGTGTGTTTATTAGGAGCGCGCTGAGCACCTGTCCGACTCGTCCGGTCCACATTCCCGCCTTCCCTGCTCAAGTGTCTACAAAACGCTGACTCTCCACTCATCCACTGCTCAAGTCTCGGTCCTGTGACTGCGTTTTGGCTTGATGGTATCGGCTTAAACACGCGCGCGCACACACACACACATGCACACATACACACGCACAAGCCTGCGGTGACGTGTAGCTGGGTTTTCTGTACCCAGGGCAGGGCGTCGCTAAACTCTCGTGTCACGTCTTGTAATTGGAAATCTCCACCATCTTCCAAGGAAGCACATCCCTCTTCTCCATTTTTTTTTTTTTTTCTTTTTTTTTTTTTTTTCTCTCCCCCCCTGTTAAATCCATAGAGATTTTTATTCACACACACACACACACACACACACACTGATGGTTTTGGGCCAAGGTGAAAAGGGACACTGGTGTACAGAACAGGTGCCAGGAGCTGATGGTTTGTGTGTGTGTGTGTGTGTGTGCGCCGTCAGAACAGGTTTCACAGTTCGAATACTTCTTAAATATTTATATTTACACATTTACAGAGTTTCCCTCTGCAGTTGATCGTATATTTGATCATTTTTATTCTCTGCAGCGTATTAGTTTTTTTTTTTTTTTTTTACCTGTATCTGTCCTACCTGTTTTTCGTTTCTGTTCTCAAAACCAAATGGCGTGAATTATTATTATTATTATTATTATTATTATTATTATTATTATTATTATAGGGCCAGGTGTGATGCCACCGATGTGTAAACGTCTGAAATCTCCCACGTGAGTGTCTGTGAGATGATAATGATGAAGAGTTATCAGCTGGATAGATTGCAGCAATCCTTCCTGATTAACTTTGGGTATTTTGGGATTAGCGTGCGCCGTTAGCGTTTGCCGCAGTAAATCCCCGTGCTGCGCAGCTGTGAACATGGGGCATGAGTCGGGCATTAAAACTCCTCCAGGTTCTGAGTGTAGTTACGTCATGTTACCGGATAACTGGTTAGCTGTTGCTATTTATGCCCTCCTCTCTCTCTCTCGCTCTCTCTCGCTCTCTCTCTCTCTCTACATTTCCTATTTACAGAACGAGGCCAGAGCCTTGAACTGCGCTTCACCCTCTAGACCAATAAACAAACCCACATCACACTGACAGGCCACGGAGGAGCTCCTCTAGACCTTCAGCTGTCCTGATCAGGGATGTACCAATCCCATTCCTGGGGGTGGACACATCATTAAGTCATTAGCAGAGCAGAGCGCACAGGTAAAGTTAAAGCTCCAGTGTGATGTTTCAGTCGAGCGTAAACCTGACGGACCAGGCTGTTCATGTTTAAGGAGCTAGTTAAGTCCATGAACGAGTGTTTGATCATGTGACGAGTTGTGTTCGCGATAGGGGTGTGCGATATGACGATAACATCACGATTCTCGAAAACATTCCTGCAACAACACAGGATATTAAATAATTAAAAAAACAAAAACAAAAAAAAAACCAGACCTTGTTTGATATTTAACACTGAGAGGGGAAAATTTAGTTTGTAAAAATATTAAAATGCAGAATTTTAATAATTTAAAAAATGCATGTACGAAATTAACATCACAACACATGTGCTCCCAGTAAAGTTGTAATTATTGTAGTTGTAATGTGATTAAACTTATATAAAAAATATTATTATACATTTTAAACAACAGGAAGTTGTATGTAGTGTGGCAAGTCATGTATTTATAGGATCTATCTTTTTAAGCCACAACCATAGCACTCGTGACACACACACACACACAAAAGATACAAGCGACACGTAATTTGTGATGTGATGTGAAGGGGTTAAAGGTGTTAGTTTCTGTTCTGTTTTCATTCACTCTTGTGATAACTAGAGAGAAGGAATGGGAGTGAAAAGGAGAAAGAAGGAAGTGTGTGTGTCCTCCAGCGGAGATAAGCTGCACTCTGCTCTGTCACTGCAGTGATATGACTGGCTGCCTCTCGCTGGCGCTCTGGGGGTTCGGCTGACCCATTTTGCTTTCAGCTCTGAAGTTATTTTTGCATATTAGTGCAGCGACAAGTCTGCGGGTGGATACGAGCTCGTCTGACACCTCCGAAAGAGACTCTCTTAATGGGGGCGTGGCTCTCGTAAAGGGGGTGTAGCTCTTTCACCGGGCCTGAGCAGAGACGCTGCGTTCAGATCGAAGAGATATTCAGCTGTCTACTGCAGCACTTGTGACATATCACTGTCGATATATCCAACTCCTATCTCCTTAACATCTCACTCGCGCGCACACACACCCGTGTATGTGTGTATGCAGGTTCAGCAGTGTTTGTAGAGGATGCTGCAGTCTCCTGAGACGTGGATGAGCCAGACTGCAGGCAGGAGCTGACCTGCTTACGCTCGCCACTTTCACCACCGCATTAAAACACACCGTATCCACCTTACAGACTTCACACCGTGCAGTGCGCCGGATTTAATTTACACACTACAGGATTTAAGGAACTACAGCGCCCTCCATTAATATTGACACCCTTGGTAAATATGAGCAAAGAAGGCTGTGAAAAATTGTCTTTATTGTTTACACTTTTGATCTTTTGTTCAAAACATTCACAAAAATACTCTGCTCTCATGGATATCAAACAATTGCAAACACAACAGATATTTTTATTTTAATAACTCTTTTAAATATTGCTGTGCAACAATTATTGGCACCCCTGTGAATTCATGAGAGAAACATGTTTGAAGTATATTCCCATTGATATTAAAAAAACATTTTTTTTAGTACACCTAGGTGACTATGAACAGGAAATTGTTCAACCATGACTTCCTGTTTCACAGGGGTGAGGTATGAGGTAACATGTAGGCCAAATTCCCTTAGTCATTCATAACAATGGGTAAGAGCAAGGAATATAGCTGTGATGTGTGGCAAAAGGTTGTTGAGCTTCACAAAATGGGAAGTGTCTATAAGAAAATAGCAC
>JANDJT010000060.1:1068896-1079277 GCA_024331685.1 Stegophilus panzeri
ACACTGCACACACACACCGCGCGCACACACACACACACACTGCGCGCACACACACACACACACTGCGCGCACACACACACACACACACTGCACACACTGCACTCATACAATGCACACACACACAATACACACTCTGCAGACACACACACAGATACAGATGTTATTAATGGTGAGTGATCTGTCAGTACGATGCTCATAATGTAATAAATCAGCTTTATAATGGAACGGCAGTCTTCTCTCTACTGTCTACTATTACCTTTCTGTTCCTCTCTCTCTCGCTCTGTCATGAGATTTACGCAGGCACGAGATTCTGTATGTGTATCTAGTCTATCATTATATCCCACACACACACACACGAGGGGTGATTTAAAGGAGGGGTTATTCCCTCGTTTAAATCAAAAGCGCAGTGCAGGTTAGAGGCGTGCGTGTCTGGAATAGAGGCTGATGTTTTATGTTCTGTAGAAGATCAGTGGGACGTTAAATTCCTGTTAAAATGTATTTGATTTTTAATTATTGTAAAGATGAAATAATTCAAATACATTTGAATATTAATGAGCCTGTAATGTTCTATAATGTTCTACTGGTACAGACATCAGTGAACATCTGTAGTTTTCCACATAAACCCTTTAAAAAAAAAAAAAAAAAAAATTCTTAACCACAAGGATTTTCATCACGATCATCAACTTCGTTTTCTCTTCTGTTTGATTCGTATATACATTTATTTATTGGGTTTTTTTTAGATATAAATTTAGTTATAAAACATATTTATTCAGAGTCACAAGACTCATTCAGGAGAAAAGTCTGATCTTACACATTTGACTGGATATTTTGCCTTTGACTCTGTGACCTTTGACCTTTTCTGACAGAAGCTAACAGAAGAGAAGTACGAGGTCGAGAGCAGTATCCCCAAGGCGGCCATTTTGATTCGCAATACAGCGGAGCCCAAACTCACACTGATGGTCACACTCACTTCTCCACAGATCCGAGAGGACGGCGAGACAGGAGAGCAAGGTACCGCCGTGGGGGGGGGGAGCGCGTTGGTAAACAAATGTGATTAAAAACAAAAAAAAAAAGAATGATGCAAACATAAGGAAAGATCAGGGTGTGTGCGTGCGCGCGTTAGCGTTTTTATACGGATTCTTTCATTATACTCTGAACACACACACACACACACACACCTTACTGACACAAAGCAATCTCAAAGGACCGAAGATGAAAAGTAGATGAAGAATTAAACTAGTTTGTTTCTCTTCATTTCTTTTATTCTCTCCTTCTTTATTTACGTCTCTCTCCCTCTCTCTCTCTCTTCTCATTTTAATTTTTTTCCTCTCCTCCTGTGTCTGTCTCCCATCTCCCTCTCTTTCTCTTTCTATAGCTCTTGGTTTCTCTCTCTCTTTCTCTCTCTCTCTCTCTGTGTGTCAGATGTGAGGATGGAGATTGGGTTGGGAAGTGGAGCAGTGTGTATCCACTTTTACAGATCAATATCTACACTGCTTACTTACATCCATCTTTCTCTGCATGAGAGAGAGAGAGAGAGAGAGAGAGAGAGAGAGAGAGAGAGAGAAAGAAAGCTGTAGATCACATCACCGCTCATATTTCTGTCTTGGGTCAAAGACCTTGTCCCCATGAGGGACGGCTCAATCTCTGACTGACTGTCCAGATAAAACTCAGAGACTCACACACACACACACACACACACACACACACACACACACCCAGTGTGAGAGAGAGATGAGTAGAGAGATCTTCCCACACACACTGAGTGATGTCCGCTCCTACTTTATTAAAGGCCACCTGATGTCCACTGGTCTGTGATCCACGTGCTAAATCTGCCAGCTAACAGGAAGTGCAGGTGTAATTGATTTGCCCCAAGTCTGCATCCAACAACAAGCCCAAGCAGAACCACCACATTTACCCCAGATCATTCAGCAGATTCAGAATCTCATCAGTTTCCTTTCGTCCTGGATAAATAAAAAGCCTTCATTCCGATGGAGTGGAGAGGCTCAGGCCCGCGGTGCGTCTTAATCACGTAATTTCATGCCTTTTGATAACGTAGAGAAAAAAGACGACTCGCGGTCACATAAAATCTGGACCAGAAAGGTTCTTTACAGCGAAGAGAAACTAAGTGGAGCAACGTTCATCCGGAGACAGAAACGGAGAGATGGAGAGAGTCGCGGAGACGGAGATAGACAGACTGCGAGTGAGGGAGACAGACCCCGATGGAGCGACAGTAAGACGGGCACATGGATGGAGAGATGGACAAAGAGAGAGAGGTGGTTAACAAAAGAAGTTAATGTAGAGAGAGACACGGAAAAAGAGAGCGAGACAGAGTGTGAGACAGAAACCGAGATGGTAAGAGTTGTGATAAGTGGCAGAGAGATGAAGTGATAGATGGAGATGGAGCGAGAGACAGACACAGAGAGCGAGACCGAAACAGACGCAGAAAGGGAGAGATAGACAGACACAGAGATAGAGATGGGTTGGATGGAGAAGGAGACATGTAGAGAGACAGACACTGAAAAAGAGAGCAGGAGATAGAGACAGAAAGGAAGTGATGATGGAGAGGAGCAGAGAGTGAGACGCACAGTGGTCGAGATAGAGATAAATGTAGAGAGAGATGGACGCAAAGAGAGACTGGGAAAGAGACCGACAGTGGAGAGAGACAGAGACGCAGAGAGATAAATATAGGGAGAGAGAGACAGACTGCCAGTGGAGAGAGAGACAGGGATGCTGAGAGAGAAATATAGAGAGAGAGACTGAAACGGAGAAAGAGAAAGACAGACAGTGGAGAGAGGGAGACGCAGAGAGAGAAATATATAGAGAGAGACTGAAACGGAGAAAGAGAGACACAGAGAGAGCGAGACAGACAGTGGATAGTGAGACAGGGATGCTGAGAGAGAAATATAGAGAGAGAGGCTGAGACGGAGAAAGAGACAGACAGACAGTGAGACAGATCTGAGGGTTTTATTTGAGCGGCTGTAGTTAAGCAGGTCTCTGCTGTGCTGCTCTGATTAAATCCCATGCTGGAAAAGTGAAATAGACACACGCTCTCATTATCAGCGCCTGATCTCCATGTAGAGCGCTGTGATTAATCTCCTGCACTCGTTTTTCTCCCTCTCCACCAGTCCCTCACTGGGTTAGCTTTTTTCTTTTATTTCTTCTTTATTGCGTTCATTAAATATGCGCCGTACAACACCACGGCGTCCTCCAAGAGTCAGTAGCGCACTCTAAAAAGATACTCTGCGTGTGTGTGTGTGTGTGTGTGTGTGTGTCTCTCTCTCTTACAGATGTAACTGTTCTAACATTGTCCACTGCATGTGAACATTTACTCCACCGTAGATCCGAGCAGTCTGGCACCGATTCGCTAAAGGTCTTAGCACACGCGCAGATCTCTGTAGATCTGAGCCTGATGTCTCTCTCCATCAGGCCCGCCCATTTTCTCTCATGACCGCTTAGAGTTTCGTACAGAAACTCCATACGGGCATGCTAAGACCTGTTAGCAAATCCCGCCCACTTCCCTGCCCCAGTTTCCAGCCAATGAGATGGCACTGAATCAACCTATCAGAAGCCCGGGTTTCATTTTCTGGCTAGGCAAGATAGTTACATACAGACGACGAGAAATACACGAGTATTGGATCATTATCCTTTTCTAGCTACATCTCTCATCGTGTTTGCGCTACAGACAAGTCGTCGGCCAACGTGATGTCCTCTCCTCACGTGACACAAAAAGCGTGTCTATTTTCTCTTGACACGTTTAACCTGCGAGATTGACCATCGTTACTCTTAACGCGGTCTTTCGCAGTGATGTTTGTCGGTAAATGAGACCTTTTAGCTGTACTCGTGTTCGACGCAGAATGCGTGTTGTGACGATGTCACATGACTCGTCTCGGCCCAAATCTGCGGTAATTTAGAAAAATTGCAAGCTCCTCGGAATATTACGGAGTTTCCTTGATTTTGTGTCAGTTTCTGCGATCACAAAATTGCGAAATCCTGGAAATATTTAGAAGTTTAACTACGCTGTGGTAGCTCCTGTTTTTATTTATTTATTTATTTATTTATTTTTCTCAAACGAAGTTTAAACGTAACTGAGAGAGGGGCGTGGCTTACGATCGGTCAGTTCTCATCTCATTTGGATGCACTGGACTTGGGTCACTCGGCATCGCCCCACCATTCCCGAACCTTAACAGAGCCATCGTGTGTGTGTGTGTGTGTGTGTGTGTGTGTGTGTGTGTGTGTGTGTGTGCATATACGTGTGTATGCGTGTGTGATTTGATTTCTTGTCCCGTTCTTCTCGCCGATAGAGAGCGTTGTTGAGGCGAGCGAGCCGTCGGACCTGCTGGATAGACAGAGGTGCCTGGTGGCGCTGGCCTCTCTGCGACATGCTAAATGGTTCCAGGTTGGCGCTCTCTTTCTCTCATTGTTATTGTAGCCTTATGACCTTCACTTAAACCAAATAATAAACCTAATGACTTAAAGTTCTCTTATTATCGTAAGGCTACAAAAGCAATTGTTACACACTTTTTTTTTTTTTTGCCTTGTTTATTTATTTTTATTTTTATTTTTTTGTAACCTGCTTGTTTGTCATTAAAAAAAATTGTCAAGTGCTTTTACCTGGACTCTCCTCCTCCTCCTCCCCCCGTCTCCCTCCTCACCCTCCTCACCTGAACCCATAACATGCTGGACCTCTGATCACACAGAGATCCATGTTCTCTCTCTCACACACACACACACACACACACACTAACCGAGAGCAGAGTAAGACTGAAGTTACGGGTTGTGTTGCGAGTGCCGTTAGAGTCGTTAGCTCACGCCGATACACCTGTATCTCCTCAGGCGAGAGTAAACGGCTTAAAATCAGGAGTGATCGTTTTACGGATTCTGAGGGACATGTGCAATCGAGTGCCGGCCTGGGAACCTCTCAAAGGATGGGTGAGTGTTGGTACTTTCAGGAACAGTGACCTTAAATAAATAAAAGTTTAATACCTGGCAGTGTTCTTTCTTTCTTTGGCACATTTTCAATGGATCAAAGGTTGAGCTTTTAGTAGGGCTGCTTTAAAATGCATCGTAGTTTAATGTTAAATGATCACACTAAATAGCAAACTATTTAAAAAATATTTGGATGGGGGGGGGGGAGAGAGAAAAAATGTTGCCTTATTGATTGCAGACAGTAAGGGTGCGCAAACTTTTGCACTCAGTCGTAAATGTATTGGCTAAACAGTTATAACATATAACCATGCTAGCCCTGACTTTTCATACTTTGTGACACTGGTGAAATATCGTTACCGAGACGTTTTTTTTTTTTTTTTCGTCTTCTTTCCCGTCGTTAGCCGCTGGAGCTGCTGTGTGAGAAGGCCATCGCGACGTGTAACCGGCCGCTGGGAGCCGGAGAGGCTCTGCGCAGGGTCATGGAGTGTCTCGCCTCCGGGATCCTGCTCCCAGGTAAACACCGCCCCGCTGTACAGGGATTACGGCAGCGTGATTATTAGAGATTGAACGATTAATCGGTTTTACCGATACTTTTCCCCGTATTTAAGCATTTTTCCATAACCGGTTATCGGTTTTATAATATCGGATCCACCGATGAATGGTATTTTTGAGAGTTGCGCGCAGGACCGCTATAACAGCCATTAATGCACAAATGAGATGCGTTACATAAACTTAGATGATATATAGTTTAATCAGCTTGGTGCTAAGAAATAGAGACAAACTCATCGAATCTTTTATAAAAATAAAAAAAGACACTTTAACAGTGCACTTTATTTTATTTTATTTGCACCGTATCGGTCGATCTCTGGTGATTTTCATTCCTCCACTTTACGGTCCTGTGATAACCTCAGCCCTGCTCTGTTCACGGCTACTTAACCCTCAACAAACCGCCCAGTAAAGCTCGTCCGAGCGGATGCTGGAATGAAAACGACGATTATTAGCAGCTTTCCTTAATCCTCGTCAGGGATAGGATAAACGTCCGAGAGGACAGGATCATCTCGATTTTAAAAAAGCTGTGTAATATGTGTAAATCTTTGATTTGTCTCGGGGTCGCGAGGGTTAACGTGACCTGGTTTTCTCTGTCCCGGGTATAACCAGTTTATCTGCACTCCTCGCATGCTTTTACATGGTTATAATTCATTAATAGTGAAAGATGCACACGTTAATATTTCATCAGATCTACATCAGCATCAGCCTAGCGTCCGCATTGACCTTGTCTTGCCGAGCAGGAAGTGATGCGTAGTTTACTGTAGCTGAAGGGTAAAGGGATGGGTGGCAGAGTCAGGGTACGTGTCACGAGGGTTAAGTAATGATAATAGTAATAATAAAGGGTCACTTTTGTGGCAAATGACCCCATATGGAATTTTCTGTGAGCCCAAGCCTCTGGGTTTCTAATATAAGACTACTGTAATTGTATGAAGTCAGTAAACATGTACGTATATGTGTAACAGAAGTGACTAAAAACCCCAAAGAAATATTCCTTGCACTGATGTAACAGTCTGTTGTGGTGTTCTAGGGAAATTCTCCACGCCAGGGCGGTGTGATGTGAAGCAGGGGACTCGGCGTGCACGCACAGCAACGCTGAGCGGCTTTAAAACCTTCCGCCGTCGTCATGATTGTTGTCATGAACTGTGTCTCAGATCAAAAACTCGATCCAGAAAGCGTTTACTGAATCTAGAAAATCTAAAGGGCAGGTACACAAAACGGACGTCTCTGTAGGTGTGAAGGCTGCGCGAGAGGGGTTTACAGTTCGAACACTAGCTGTAATGGGAAATATGGCTAGCGTTTGTAGAACAGGACAGGAGTATGCGATTTGAGACACAACCCTAGTTTGTTTGGCGGAGGTAGATGGACGGAGAAATGTTGAGTCAGTGTGAGGGTGAAAATTAACACGTACACTATTAATTCAAGTGTGTGAATGTAATGACTCCCAGTAACACGTTATGTTAGCACTCAGAATCCGATGAACAGAACACTCAAAAAAAAAAAAGAGAATGGCGAGTTCGTCTCGGGACGTGGGGTCGTGACCCGTAGTTTGGAAACCCCTGGGGGTTACAGGGACGATCACACAGCTCTGACAACAAGTGCGACCTAGCGCGTAGTGCGTCAGCACGCTAACACGATCCAACGTTTTCCTTCATTCATTATTCGCGCTGTTTGTTTGACCTCCGTGTAAGAAGAGTTTCCTCTGTCGTCAGGTGGACCGGGGCTGCACGACCCGTGCGAAAAGGAGCCGACGGATACGCTGGCGGCCATGACGGACGAGCAGGCGGAGGCCATCACGTACAGCGCACAGGTGACCTCACACTCCACTCACGTCTGATATCTGATGGCACGAGAGCGGATTTGACCTCGAGTCTTTCCCTGATCGTGAATTATAAATCAGAGGGACAGGTGAGGACGGAGAGCGTAGCGTGAGGAGTGGAGATCCTTCAGATCACTGAGCGCTCTCTCTCTGTGTGTGTGTGTGTGTGTGTGTGTGTGTGTGTGTGTGTGTGTGTGTGTGAACTGTGAGCTCAGCCAGAGAATAAGATAAATAGAGAGAAAGAGTCTTATAGGCTTATCTTATCTACTGTCTTCACATTACTGCCATCACAAGCACACACACAGGCCTTATCTGTGCTGGTGAACACACACACACACACACACACACACACACACACACACACACACACACACACACCATCTAGCAGCAGCTCCCTCAAGGCCGGCTCTCTGTAATGTGTGTGGGAAAACGGTGCCCCTGAACCTGTGTGTGAGAGTGAGAGTGAGAGTGAGAGTGAGAGTGAGTGTGAGAGTGAGTGTGAGAGTGAGTGTGAGAGTGAGTGTGAGAGTGAGTGTGAGAGTGAGTGTGAGAGTGTGAGTGTGTGAGTGTGTGAGTGTGTGAGTGTGTGAGTGTGTGAGAGTGTGAGAGTGTGAGTGTGAGAGTGTGAGTGTGAGAGTGTGAGTGTGAGAGTGTGAGTGTGAGAGTGTGAGTGTGAGTGAGAGTGTGAGTGTGTGAGAGTGAGAGCGCTCCATCATTAAAACAGATCTCTCTACTGAAGGAAGGTGGAAACGATACTAGAATGCTTAATTATATTGCAGAACATCTTCCTCTGAGACTCTGTGAATGGCCTCCCTCTCTTTATCCCCCTCTTCCTCACTTCACCGCTTAACTGTCCAGTTTATTTTTATTTCTGTAGCAAATTCTCTACTTAATTATGACCACGGCACAGCTTCATATCATATCATATCCCTCATATATCAAAATAACTCGGGACGGATCGATACCGGTACCACGTGATTCAGTGTGACGTGAGTCTGGTGTACGACGTCACGCTAACGAACAGACGGTGATCTGGGAGGATTTCAAAATCACCAAGAAGTGTTGTGGAGTTTTTTTTTTTATTATAATACGTGTATTTGATTATTATTATTATGTGCATATTTATATTTGTGTTTATGAATGTATTTAGATAATTTGCGTTCACGTGTCGGGTTTTAGGAGTGTAGATGTCGCCGTGTATGGGTGGAGGCAGGAAGTGAGAAGAAAGAACCAGTGTGTGGATTTGGGGCGTGGTGGGACCTCAGATTTTTTGACCACTTCGTTATTTTTGCTTGCATTTTCGTTTGTTGGAAATATGAACTGATGGCAGGTGGAGTGCGTGCAAAATAACCACTGTTCCCCGAATCCACGACCTAATACGAAAGGGCGAGACACTGAAGTCAAAAAACTTGAAGGAATACGGAGTTTGCACCATGAGCTGGAGGAGAACGGATGGTTGTTATGGCATTCCAGGTGGTTGATAGGGTGTTGATGGAGGGGTTTCTAGGGATAGGGTTACTCAGTTGATTTGCTGGTATGTTAAACGGTTGCTGTTGTGCTCCAGGGAGGTGCTAGGTCGTTAGTGGGCGGAGCCATGCCGTTTCAGGTGTCTTCGGTATATCTGAAGTAACTACACTGCTACGCTGCAACTGGAATTCTGATCTTTCCCGGAAACACGACCAGACCATTTCCCTATGGGATCTCCATCTGCGGAGGGTTTCATGGTTCTACGTCAAAAATTGCGACCCGTGAAAATGGTACAATTTTCGGGGGAGAATAAGAAGAACATTAAAGCATCGTCCTGTATTACACGTAACCGTGTAACTGAACTGCGGTGTTCATACAGTTACACGCCACCTCCATAAGACCTTAATGACAACTAACAACCCTTTATAATCATGAGGTTTATTTCTGTAGGCTGTGATGTCATGTGACCTACAGAACCATGAGAGCCGTCACGATTTTAACGTGAGCTTCGAAAGTCTCGCAACAGCCTTGTGTGACAATCGGCCCATCTCCCTTTTTTTATTTTTATTTTTTTATTAAAATTGACGGTTTTAATAAAAGTATTTGAATAAAGCTTTATTCAGTGTCCGTGCATGCTTATGTAGGTTTACTGTAGCTCTACGAGCACCACTCTTCTGTGCAATGTTACTGAAATTAGACTGCAGTGATAGAAATGGGACTGACTGAGCGAGGGCGAGCTTCCTGTCCTGTTTATTCTAACACAGAAACTCACACCCCCAGCAAACGTTTCACGCCTCACTAACACGGGAAATGGTGAGTCAGCTCTTCCTGATCCTACAAAATGCGCAGTTTGTTTCCACACCTGCGTACTCGTTAGAGTGTCAGTGGCCAGGTTTAATAAGTGAAGCTCTGAGCAGTTCATGATGACGTGGTGAAGAGGCAGCGAGTAGCTGTTTAGGAATTTGCTCCGTCAAAACAGGATAATTACTGACCGTTTCTGGGGTTTTTATTTTTCCCTCTGTAATTTATTTAATAGTTGTAATTACAGCAATTGATGGTTTAAAAATAGCTACCTGCAGACTTAAGCGTAGACGGGAGGGGCGTGTCTGTGTGTGAGTGAGATCAAATTGAGTGCACGGCTGTTGGTCTGAAAGATTTGAAAGCACAAAACATAATGACGAGCAATTGAGTAATTGAGCTTTGGTAGATTAGACTTTAGCAATCCTTTAACTCTGTTTGTGTTTGAACTGATGATGACGTTCCTCCTCTCTGCTGCACATAGTGTTGATTAATAAATAAACTCGGGAAGCATGGAGCTTGACTGCTGTTCGTTTACACTGATTTATTAGCAAACTCATTTAGCCCTTCAGCAACCAAAATAATTTTTCGTACTACAGGAGACTTTGAAATCACTGGTACTGACATACTGAGAGGCCACACCTTCACTGTGAGTGACATACAAAGGCCACACCTTCACTGTGAGTGACATACAAAGGCCACACCTTCACTGTGAGTGATGGCTACAAAGGTCACACCTCCTTCAGTGCTAATGACACGTGTAAAGGCCACACCTCCTTCAGTGCTAATGACACGTGTAAAGGCCACACCTCCTTCAGTGCTAAT